>CABHPP010142455.1:10595-25494 GCA_902168425.1 Peromyscus attwateri | reverse complement strand
TCCAATGATCACAGCAGTCTCCAAACAATAACAGCAAAGACTAGACTCTCTGAACCTGGTGTGCCAAACACAGTCGATAGACTGTTTGGTTTTCTATGAACCTCAATAAACGTTGCCTGGTGCGTCCACAACGGTCTGCCAGGCTCTTAGAAAGGTGAATGGTTCAGAAAGTGTACAACCTCAAGATACTTTTAATCTATTGAGAGTCACATTTTTAAATCTGTTTCCTCCTGAGTTATGGTTGAGACAATGTAATTTCCCACCTGACATGGAAATTTTCTATGCACTCACGAGAATTTCAAGAATTTCGCTTGGGCTCAGAACTTCTCTCCCCTGGCTTCAGAAGGGGTGGCCACATAAACCCTTCTGAACTTCAGTGCTGTCAGTGAGTTATTGGGTCAGATGTCCAATGAGATCCATGGACTGGGAGGGGGTCAGAGGATAAAGCATTTGGATTGATATCCTTTGCAATGTCATATTTGATGATGCTTTATCTTAAGCTTTTAATGTAATTTGTTAATGAATCAGTAGCTAGTTTTTCTACAGGTGAGCTCAGTCAGGGAATAGTCACCACTCAAAACAAGGCCACGAGGCTAGCAGTGTTCCTGAGTCCCATGACAGCAGTGTGGCACTTCTTCCCTAATGACATACAAGGGATCCCCACTGGATCTCTGAGTATGAAAATCGTTTGTTGAACGGGTAGCATCTTATTACTTTTTTCTTCTTTTCTCCCCCTTTCTTTAGCCAACCCTGAGAACTGTAGCTATGACTCAGTGGGAGAGCCCAACAGTGATCACGACCAACACTTTCCACCTCCCCCTCCAATCTTGGAGACAGGTTCCTATGAGCTGGCATCCCAGAAGCCATCTGAAATCCAGCAGGTGAACAGCCCCGGCTTAGGACTCAACATGGCAACACTTCAAATGCAATTCAACTCTTCGGAGAGGGAGACCAATGGAGTTCATCCCAGCCATGGAGTCAATGGGCTGATTAATGGCAAAACTTACGGCAATAAATCTCCTCCAACACCAGCTGCCCTGCTTTCGCCCACTAAGGAACCACCACCTCTGCTTGCCAAACCCAAACTGTGAGTACTTCTGCATGGTTTTATAATACTTTCCATATTCCTGTGCAATTTCCTCTCTGGTTAGAGAAAAGCTTTCTCCAGGACTGGACTGTGTGGCATACCACCCCTTCTGCAGGCAAGCTGTTCTTGACTGAGGTGATATTTAAATATTAAATACCAAGGATATTTAAAATAAAGAAGGTAAATTGAGAGCATAGTTAAATCTCCTCTTTGCTAGAAGCTGTAACTAACTGGTCATGGCTGTGAAAACATCTTTAGGGGGCACTGCCTTCTGGATTGTGGCAGAGTGCAACTGCTCTCCAGAAAGGATAGAGAAGGGAACTCCTTAGAGTCTCCATTAAACCAAGGACCAGCTTTTTAACTGGAGGAATTGGAAGTTCAGATGAGAACAGCAGGAGGAGACTAGGAAGGAAGAGTGGGAACCCAGGAGCTAATCCTGGCTAGAGGGAAAACCAGAGGCAGGCTTGTCACGTGGAGGAGTGTCCATGACAACTCAGCCTCCTTGCTTTTGGAAGTCCATAGAACTACATATTTCCACCATTCACCTTTAATTTCTATTATTTTCTCAGGATGATAAGTCTTTTGTAAACTGTTTTCATTCATGCAGCAAAGCATTGTCATGAATGGAGCCATTACAGTGTCAGAGAGAGACAGAGAGACAGAGAGACAGACAGAGACAGAGACAGAGAGACAGACAGAGAGAGAGACAGACAGAGACAGAGACAGACAGAGACAGAGAGAGAGAGAAATAGAACTCAAAAGGTTCTCTATCCCAGCAGAACAGTTCCTAATTGTTCTCTGACATAGTGGAAATATGTACATCTCTACTGGTTCACATTTCCATGAGAATGAGATCTCTCCATCTAGGAAAGAAAGGCTCTGGATCCCCTATGATGTCTGCTATCCTAGGAGTTCTTTGCTTCCTTAGTAGTGATGTACTTATGTTCTTCAACCTGTGATCAGCTCACGTGTTGGCAGTGTTAGGATTGATTAGAAATTCGAACCAGAATGACACCTTATATTTACACATCACTTCATTGTTTGCTAAGGGATTTCATGGACCTCAGCCAAAAGCAAACCAACTCTAAGAATACCTTGAGAAATGGGGAAGAGTTTTATAAAAAAAAAAAAAAAGAAAGAAAGAAAGAAAGAAAGAAAGAAAGAAAGAAAGAAAGAAAGAAAGAAAGAAAGAAAGAAAGAAAGAAAAAGAAGCTTCTGGCCAATTGTATAAGGCGATTTCAGAAATCTACTCATTGCTACCCAGTAGGTCATTTTGCATTGTTTTGGCTCTTGTGTTTAATTTTATGTACATGGTGTTCTATCTTCATATATACCTGCATGTCAGAAGAGGGGAAATCAGATCCCATTAGAGATAGCTGTGAGCCACCATGTGGTTGCTGGGAATTGAACTCCGGTCCTCTGGAAGAGCTGCCAATGCTCTTAACCACTAAGCCATTGCTCCATCTGGCTCCTGTGTTTTAGGTGGTAGAGCTACTGATCAGGTTTATGTATAGTGCTGTGAAAGACCTGTGTTCTCTCTGAGAAGATAAAGTGAGCTTTAAAAAAAGAAAAGGCATCCATAAAAGAGATTTACATTCTTACAGCACCAGCCATAAAATTAATTGCTACTACTGACTTGTTTCATGTTTGCATTTTAATTATGTATTTGTAGTGCTTTTACTGAAACAGGGACCACTTCTCTTAGGGAAGGGCAGATGTGTTTAATGAGTAGGTCTTGACTGTGCTCTTGATCCGGTGAAGTGTTTCTCTTCTAATAGCCATCATAAATTCAGTATAAATCACAGGAGAGTAAACATGAGGAGCTGTTAACTGGCATTTACAGCCTGCCTTATCTCAGACATTTCAGCAGCTCCTCAGCTTTCAGTTGTATCCCTATGCTTGTGTATGTAATGGGGCCTTGTCTACAAATAATAATAATAATAATAATTCTGTGGTTATTAAAAGGTTGAGTAGCTTAAGAACAATTTTCAGAGGTGATGACATAATTTGCTTAAGTTGCATCTTTTCAGAGGAAAACAGGAAGAGAGGTTCCTAAACCCAATGTATTGACTATCTGTTTTATTCTGTCTTTGCACCAGTCTTGTCTCCACAAACAATGCCTGGAGATTCAAAATAAATATAGACCTCACAGTGAAAATTGTGGATTTCTGGTATTTCATAAAAGTGTCCTTCAGAGGCATGGTTCTGCCTGGAATCCCTAGGAAGAAACCTTGGAGAGAAATTTGTAACTAGCAAACTCAATAGGTGGTTGGCAGAGCATCTAGGAAAGTGTGGTCTTGTTTGCCCTTGTGCTGGATTCAACTAAAGGATGCGGAAATGTGCTGTTTCCATGCCCTGCCTCTTCCTCTCCTTTCCTGTCTTCCTCTTCTGCCTTGTGAAGAGGAGGTACAATCTGCATGCACACAGCCTGCCAAATGAGAAATCAAAGGGGGAGTTAGTGAAGGGTGATGCTTACACCCAGAAACAAGCAGGTCAGCAGATAAAATTCTTACTTTTCAGTGGAGTGCCAAAAATACAACATGGCCATTAAAGTCCATGCCCTTTTGGTAATGAAATGGTTGGACAGATTTTTTCCATGTTAACTCAACAGCTCTCTTCGCTCCTATTCTTCCTGCTTGCTCTTTCTCTGGTCTCCAAATTAAAAAAAAAAATAGGATTAGTGTTTCCCATGTTGAAGTAAAATGAATTTGGGTTGAATTAATCTGTGTAATTTTATTTACTGTGTTTGCTTCTGTCTTTCTTTGTTACAACACCTACCCTTAGATACCCCATTGTTTCTGAAAATCTTGCCTCAAGGGAGGGACATGTCCTAAAAACTCTTTCACAGCAAGTGTCCTAGTTGGCCCTAACTGTCAACTTGACATAGCCTAGATTCATCTGGGAGAGGAATTGCCTGGATTACATTGGCCCATCAGTATGTCTGTGAGGCGTTATCTTGATTTCTAATTGATGTAGGAGGGTCTAGCCCACTGTGAGTGGTACCATTCCCTGAGCAAGTAGTCCTGGATATAGAAGAAAGCTAGTTAAGCATAACCCTGAGAGGGCCAGTGAGCAGCTTTTCCTATCATTTCTGCTTCAGGTTCCTGCTTGAGTTCTAGTCCTGACCTGTAAGCTAAGATAAATCTGTTCTCCTAAGTTGTTTTTGGTCATGGTGTTTGTCCCAGAAACAGAAGGAGACTACAATAGGAAAGTAACCAGGACTTTAAGGCTGACTAGCTGAAGCCATGTCTTCATAATGGTTAGTACTTCTTAAAATAGCGAATTGCCCCTTTTCTGCATAGACGGGAATTAGAGATGGTGTGTGTGAGAGAGGCAGAGGGAAATTGTGGCCGGTGTCACTCTTATCAGCTTTCTATGTTTGGAAGCTCCTTATGGGTCCCCCACACTCCGAGACACACGTTGAAGTACAAGTTGTTCCTTTGCCTGGAATGTTCTATGCTTGCAATGTGATAAAAGGTGGCCTCTTCTTGCCTATCAAATCTCAACTTAATGTTATCCCCTTCCCCAGCCACCCAATCTAAAGCAGCCACCCAGCCACTCTCCCCTTTAATTTGTACCCAGTACACAATTACCTCTGACGGTTATTTACTTGCTATTGGCTTTGTGCATTGCTACCCCTCTGAGAACAGGGACCTTCGCTGTCTTTCTTGGGCCCCATGTAGTGGATGTCCATAAGTATTTTTGAAGGAATGAAGCAAAAGTTAAGCAACAAAGAAGAGAAAGAGCTCCCACCTTTAGAGCAACCTCATTTGTTCTGCTTAAGTTTTCCCTGAATACTTCCAGGACTTCTGTTTTCAAATCCCACCAGTTCAAGAGTTGTTCTCCTTTGTAAGACGTTTCCAAATGATATTGTTTGTGTCTCCACCTGGCGATGACTGAATGTATGTGAAGAATTCAGCAGAAGTTCCATGTGAAGACCTAGAGCTGTCACTCACTTAGTGGAGTACTTAGCTGTTGTGCACAAAGCCCTGAGTTCCATCTACAACACCAGCAAAACACTGGGCATAAAGGTCTATGCCTGTGATCACAGCACTTAGGGAGAGGCAGGAGGCTCAGAAGTTCAAGGTCATCTGCAGCTACATAGTTAGTTCAAGGCTAGCTTGGGCTTGGCCTAACTACATGAGACCCAATCTCGAAAAATAAAGAGAGCTACCTGCTGCGCATACCTGAGTTCAAATCTCCATGTAAAGCGTCAGACGTGTTGACACTCTCCTGTAACCTGAGCACTGGAGAGGAGAATGGAGACAGGTGGATCCCTGAAGCTCATTGGCCAGAAGGTGTAGCTGAATCATGAGCTTTGGGTTCTGTGTAAGACTCTGTCTCAAAAATAAATACAGAGAGCAGTCAAGAAAGAATTCCTAACCATCTACCTACTCCTCTGGCCTCTATACACAGGTACACACATATGACACATCCATATTAACACGTATATAACACACACAGGGGAGCGGCACAGAATAAATATGGACACACGTTCGACAGAATAGAATTACAGGAGGAAAAAAAACCATGAGCTCCTTTCCTCATTTTCTCCAGTGCCCCCATTTGATTGACGCCTTGCTTTAACACACTGTGGAGAAAATGAGCCATCTGAAGAGTAGGAGGATGGGTCGCGTCTCTAGCAAACGCTTGCAGCGTTGGTTACAGTCAAACTGCCATTTCAAGGTGTGTGCACTTACCCTGTTCACACCCCCATCAGATCCCAGACTCTGATGAAGGGTTGCAGACTTCTGTGCTACTCCCTTCCTGTCCTGTTTATGTTGGACTGGAGCTCAAGCTCCAACGTGTGGCTTGGGCGGCATGACTTCAAAAGCTGAACGTTTTTCCATCCTTTAACTTCTGCTAGTTAGGGTTCAAGATCTCACTCTATCACCCTTTGACGATAGAAGAAAAATGGTTCCCCAGATTCTGTTTTGCATAAGCTTCACCTGGTAGGTTCAAAAGAAAAACAGATCATGAAAGGCAAGGAGAGTGAAGGGGAGCAGAGGAATGTGGGGGGAAGTGTGTGTTGCAAATAGCCAGACTTGTAATTATCAGGCGACAGTGAGAAGGTGCTTAAATGCACACAAATGTACTTTAAACCTAGAAAACTTCATTCCCTCACTGTTCTGAGTGCCTGAAAATTCTGGGAAATTCTGAACTGAAAGATGAAAGAGGTAACTAGGTAACTAGGCACAGATTTCAATAATCTGTGCCTAGTGATTGCCAGGATGATTTTGGTAAGAACGCGCACACGCGCGCACACACACACACACACACACACACACACAATCTTTCAACATGACACAGATTTTCTTTAAGAAAAAAAATCTGTGAATTTGATTTAGTGCAATCCCAATAACCTTTTCTTCTCAAGCCAGTGTTTACAAGGTGAATCATTTTACCTTTGACTTTGGAGATTTAATGTGCCCTGGCTTCTATTTCTGCTTAAGCAATTTTTATTGGCTTCAAAAAATAGTCAAAGAACCACTTAGTAATAGTAAAAACGAAAAGCATAGAACCAAAGGGGCTTTCAGAATAACATAAAAGGGGAAATGGGGCAGAAACATTAGAGGCAGAAATGGGGCTCATTTTTTTTTTTAATAAAAATCACATATACATATACACACTCACCCAACAGGATCAGGAAGGAATAGAGCGGAGATGATGGCCCCGGGTGGACTAGCTGGCCATCTGGACATATAACCTCTTTATAAATACCCTGTGGTGACAGCTTTACATTAACAGTGTTAGTGTTGGATCTCTTCTAAAACAACCCCTCCCTGAGGTGGGAAGTCTAATCAAGGAGCTTCCTGAAGCATGAACTTTTAACTAAGAAAGAACATTTTGATATAGTCTTTCCCCTAATTTTTTCATGGAAATAATGGGCTCTAATGCCATGTCTCATTCTTAACACAAAGATCATGTTACTCAGGTATGCCAGTCTCTTGCTGACTTTAGTGTTTAAGTGCATTTCTGTGAGTCAGAATCCTTATTTTGTAGCTCAAAGTCCTGTTTGGTGTGTATTGTATAGATAGGAATACTTGTAGGACATCTATGTTAGAAGTAGTACTCTACCACTGCCTCCAAAAAAGCACACTATGTTCAGCCTCAGATATTTGGTGCTTTACATGAAAGAACACAGGATGATGATATGTCTTCAACATTTCCATTTCATCTTGTCTAAATGTGTGTAAGAGTTCCATCGGTAAGTATGAAGTTGGAAGTATAGTCCCTTCCTGATGAAGACAGTTTGAAAGGGGAGAAGAGCTAAGATAAAGCTACGTAGAAATATGGTCAAGAGTTGGTTGGGCAGGAAAGATGGCTCCACAGTTCAGAGCACTTGTTCCTGTTACTCCCAGCCACTCATAACTCTAGGTCCAGGGGATCTGGCCCCCTTGGGCACCAGGGACACTCATGGTACATATGCACACACGCAAGCAAAAGTTCACACTCACAAATTAAATACTAAGTCTGTTGAATTATGAAGATTAAATTAAGCTAGTGAGGAGAATGGTGAGTAAAGGTGAAGAATAGAGATGAGGAAATTCTTAATTCCCAGCAACGATGAGACCATATTTGAAAGTAATGGAGACCTGTTTTAGATCCAGTGCACACTTTTAGCAGCTTTGTATCAACCGGCATTAGCATTTAGAGGGCAGAAACAGAGAATGTGTACAGTTGGCAAGCCTAGAACTGTCAGGATGCAGCTATATTTAATCTGAATATTCTTAAAAGGAGTATCACTAAAAACATCGTCCACGCAGTGCACGGTGTCAGAGAAGACCTAAGATTAAGGGGAAAGTCTCCCAAAGACACTAGAGAAGAAGATACCAAGACAGTGAAAAACATCATCCACATCATCCACGCAGTGCACAGTGTCAGAGAAGACCTAAGATTAAGGGGAAAGTCTCCCAAAGACACTAGAGACTAAGATGCTATACCAGGAGCACAACTGCCTCCAGGCAGAGTGAGATCGGAAACTACGGAAAGGCATACCCGTGGTGACCCAAGAGAGGACTAGCAACGTGCACAGTCTGCAGATAAGCACCACCCAACTGATAAGAGAATTCAAGACCCATCCATTTGAGTGGGCAGTTCAAGTGGAAAGGGAGGTCATGGGCGTAGGGGAAATAGTCCAGCAGATCAAGATGCTAGAGGAACACGGGCATGGCAGTTGGCCAGAGGCCATGGCACAAGCCCAAAGGCTACATAGCAAAGTCATTGAGAAAAGTGAGGAAGTGGCCAAGGTTGTTGGTGACAGCAGGAAAGAGAATGATTATAGGTGGAGCGCGAGAACTTCACAGGGGAAGCAGACACTGAGTGATGACAGCAAATCCTCCTAAGAGTGGCGGTGGGGAGCGCAGGACAGGCAGAAACCTCCTGCTCCATGGATGGACCAGAAGGGGCTAGTAGCAGCCCTGGGGAAAGCCGGGATTCAATGGAGACAAAGCAGGTTAGAGACAGTCCAGACATTCCAAGCGCAATGGAAGGATCTAGAAAAAGGCTCCAGAGGGTGACACAGAAGGAAGGAAAGAAAGAAAGAAGGGAGCCTTGGGGGTGAGAGTTGCACCTAGGAGGTGGGCCAGGCATATTTCTAAGAGTGACTAAGACTGTCCCTGTGAGGCACCACTGGAGTCTTAGCCAATCTAATTTCCACTTCTTTTTGCACCCCTGTGTATTTCATCACATTTTCAGCACCATGAGCCATCTTGCCATCCCTGACCTCCTCTATCCAAGCGAGACCGTTGGTTGAGCTTTATTGAACAAGCTTATTTCCTATATTTGGCTATTTTAAGATAATTATTCCTAACGAATGACTCCCTAATTCTCATTCACTGAACTTGATTCCACGTCTACAACTGTTACTATGAGAATTTACTTCTGTAGACTGTAGACTGAACTGTATTAGGTTGCCATTTATTTGTTTCATTCTGTGAACGTGTAAGTTTTTCATTCAAACTAACATATCATCCAGTGGTGAGAACATTAGTAGCAGCCTCGCTTGTTTTAGTTGGTTCCTATTACATGTGTAAAAGCAGTTTGTTTCCTCAGCAAACCCATGAATGACAGTTTCCTTCCTTGACCGAACTTAGAATTACATGAACCTTGTGGATAGCACTGGGATCTTTAAAAAAAAAAAAAAAAAAACCTTTTCCATATGTGGCAAAGTATTCTATATTCTTTCATTTGATTTTAAAGACTAGTCCACATGTTAAACTTATATGGTGAAATATTTAGGTCTCATGAAACAAGGTTGCTGGACAGATTCCATTTAAATTTAAGCACGCATTGGCTTCATTACTCAAAAGGAAACTATTAATTATTCGCAATCAGAACTTCAGGCCTTGCAGCTAGAGCATGTCAGGTTCATGCCTTCTGACCATTATCAGGATGCATGTGGGCTGAAAAGGCTCTAAAGGATGTGTACTGTATCCTCTAGGATTGCTGTAACCAGCCTTGTGATATGTACGTTCACTAAGAAACTGAATGATGTCCCTGTTATACGTCTTGCCGCATCTCCACAAAGTTCTTCCTATCTGTTGTTACTTAAATGCAGTGATGTACATATCCACAGAACACAGTACTTAAGGACATGAACCCCGTGATACAATGCTAATAAAGCAATTGAATGACTAACACAGTCTCCAAATAGAGTAAGTAGGTGCAGTGATCTGGTCAGATCTGAGTAATCACCCACCTCAGCTTCAATTAAAAAAGTGCTGCTTTCCCAGTGTCACCATTAAATGTGAAGGCTGTGAGACTTCTGGAAAGACCACAAATACGTTCTTGCCCTCGTCTCTATCTTGGTGGAAACAGTTTATACGCCATCTGGTTTCAAGGATATACCAACATTATGCTCAATAATGTCTGTAGCAAAAATATATGTGTGTGCAGAGCCATAAAAGATGGCTTTGTTACAAAGCAGTATGAAATAAATAATGCCTTTCTTCTGTGCAACTTCTAAAATGAAGTTTGTAGCTTGAACTTTCAGATAGTTTTAGCCTGATAGGTAAACTCTTGTTTCATATGATTGTGTTTTTTGTGTCTGGCCCCTCCATTTCCTTAATAGCCATTACCTTATTTTGGTTAAATAAGCAATCTCTAAGTGAAACATGAAATTTTCACGTTTACTTCACCCTTGTTTTTATTCTATCACAAAGCAATTTTACACATAAAGAGAATTATATGCGATAGACCTTTCTAGAATAACAGTGAGAGCTTTTACTTCCTTTTTTTTCCCCCTAACTATTCTATCTTTGAAAGCAGGATTTTATTTGGTTATTGTCATTATCAAGACGTTCTGGACGGGTGTGCTAAAGCATACTTGTAATCCCAGTACTCGGGAGGCTGAGGTTGGAGGATTGCCAAGGATTCAAGGGCAGCCTGTCCCACATAGCAGGTTCCAGATCAGTCAAAGAATTTATGATTGCTGAATGCTGCCTTACTAAAGAGAAATAATTATTTTACCAAAAAGTGGGAGAGATGGGTTTGTATAAAGCATTCTGGAAGTTCGCCTAGTGGAGACTTTGGTTTATGCTTAGGGCATCATTCCATTTCATCATGGCATCAGCTAGGGGGTGGAGGGTACATTGCATTCACTCAGTCTCTGTGACCTCAAGTCTCTAAGATGATGTACTGTCTTACCCTCTTGCTGTGATTATGTCAGGATGGATTCCAATAACAATTGGAAGTGAAGTGGAATGAAGTGCTCATTCAACCATTGTCTAAGTTCCTAATCATTTTAGTGAGAGCAATTGGGAACAGCCCCTGGATTTATGCCAGAGTTCTGCCCCGTGCCACGTTGAGAGCAAGTAGTGCACTTTTGCTTGGGATCTGAGGCTGTCTTCTACTGTGAGACCATCTTAAAATGGGAGAAAACATATCAGCAAATACCTAGGTCAACCCCACACTTGGAGCTGGAGCTGGGTAGACAGAGGGGTTGTGGTTTCTATGACAACCAAGAGGATTTACAGATATCTGACAGCTGCAAGGCGGGGCTATGGGATAAGGCTGAGAGGTCTCAAGCTTGGCCCATGTTCCATGCTGTTTGCTAAAAAGTCATCAAAAGTTACTCGAACACTTTGAATGACTGCAGTGGATACAGTTTTGAGTCCATCTTCCTTCTATGTCTATCAGACTAAATTACTCCACTTGTTCTAGAATCAGAGTGAAATAACCACACACCTCATGCTAACCAAATTCCATCTGGTTACAAGCAATTTATCAAGCAAATCATTCTCCCTCCTGGTGTCAAATCTCTCCCACAAGCTGTGTTCATGTAGAATTTACAAGCATCGCCGTTTTTTCATGCTGGGGAGTGAAGTGTGTGTGTGTGTGTTTCCGAGCTCTTCTGACCTTGCTATACACTTCACTACACCATTGAAAGCCTGAGCACAGTATTCTATGAAGCTTACAAAAACTGGAAAACCACTATGTACAGTGGCAAGCCAGGAGTCCCCACCTTGAGTTCTGACAGAAACAAGTGCTAGGTTTCAAATAGACCCGGTCATTGCCACCAGTCACTTAGTCCTAATATGCAGATATTTTTAGCACTACCACCCACCACCCCGAGAAACTCATATAACATCAGCACGTCTCACACTGATATGATAAGTCACAGAGCAATATAAGTTACAGTATTAGTTATTGAGATGTTTGGGTCCGGTATTCATTTATCAACCAGTCTCGTTTGTCCAGTCCTGTGGCATGACTTGTTTTTTCTACACTAAACTGCCTTGTCTTTGTGTCCCTGGGACCACAGCCCCACTCCACAGCATCTTTTTAAACATCCTTTTTCTCTTGACATTTTCCTCTTCTAAAAGTGCTGTCCCTTGAATGTCGGATATGCTCCTGGGGTGGTCTGTCATCCCCTTGGGACTTTCCCTTATCATTATCTTGGGACTCCAGCTCACTTTTTTCTCCTCTGACCCCCATATACCATTTTGTAATGGTATATTATTCTCTTGTTTGTTAAAAAGCATGCCCCTGGCTTTCAAAGTAAAGGTACAGAGCACACTGGCTTTCCACCCTAACTCATCTGAAGAAATGTCTTATTTTTTTTAGTTGACAGCTTAGCTGGGTTGTGAATTACAGGTTTTCCCCTAAACATGTTGAGGGAATTCCTTCTGGTTCTACTCTCTAGTGTTACTATAGCAAAGGTCATACCCATCTAGCTTCTGGTCTTTGCTGTATGACTTTTTTCTATTTTTCATTTTGGAAGCATGTGACCTCTTCTTGTCTTCTGTCTGGAGTAGGGACTGGATCTAGGCCCTCCCACATGCTCTAGACTGCTGTATACACACCCACCCCTTTCACTTCTCATCTTCAGGCTGAGGAGTCTCAGTAGGTTGACCAACTTAGACTTGAACTGGTTCTGTAGCCCAGACAAGCCTCCACTGATCATCCTCCCTCCTCAAACATTACAGACCTATGTCACCAGGGCTCTTCTCTTTAAATAGTTTTCTTTCTAATGCCTCTATTTGAAACTTGTAATAAGGTGATGTTAAAACTCTTAAATGGCCCAGTGGTGGTGGTGGCGGCGGCACATGCCTTTAATCCTAGCACTCTGGAGGCAGAGGCAGTCAGATCTCTGTGAGTTCAAGACCAGCCTGGTTTACAGAATGAGTTCCAGGACAGCCAAGGCTACACAAAACCCCGTCTCAAAACAAACAAACAAACAAACCTCTTTGGAGCTGAAGAAATAGCTCAGTCAATGATGTGCTTGCCATGCACATAAGCTCAGGGACCTGAGCTCAATCCCCAGAACCTACAGGAGAAACCAGGAAGAGGACAATCAATTCAATTCATAGTCATAGTCTCTCTCTCTCTCTCTCTCTCTCTCTCTTCCCTCTCTCTCTGTCTCCCTCCCTCTCTCCCCCTCTCTCTTTTTCTTCCTCTCCCTTGCCCTCTCCCCTCCCCTCTCTGTTTTCCCTAATTTTTTATCGCATCTGCTTATTTATATGTGTGTGGGGCAAGGGGGTGCTCCTGAGCCATGATGCGCATGTGAGGGTCAGAGGACAACTTGTACGAGCTTGTTTTCTCCTTCCATCACACGGGTCCTGAGGATGAAACTCAGGTTGGCAGACTTGGCAGCAGACACTCTTACTCGCCAAATCATCTCAGCAGCCCTTCGCGGTTTGCATGCTTCTGATTTTTTAGTGTATTTCCTGTGCCTTTCCTTGCTCTGGTCTTCTCATCCCATAATCCTCCTGCTGCGTTCAAGTGGTATTTTCATGTTTCTAGTTCACAAATTTTCCTTCTGATTTTGTTTTTTTATGCCACTCCGCTGTGCTTCATGACGGCATAGAGTGTCCTTTTATCTCATTACAGATAACAATCACGGAATGTTTTTTTCTTTAGAAGGAAAGCTATTGTGCTGTTGGTTATTTTCCCCTTTTCTACCCTTCCCCTGATTATCTCTAGTCCTTAAAGTCCCTTTATGTCTGTGTTTATTTAAACTAAATTTCATGTTCAAAGCTTTCCAGAACCGTTTCATGACCTTCCACACCAAAATCCTCACTGAAACTATATGCTCTGTTGGAATTTGTGAACTGGTAGTCTGTACACTGGGAAAGGCAAGGGGAGAGGGTTGACAGACAGCATTTGGAAAGGGGTTGGCTTTCACCTTTTAGCATGAAAATTAAATGCACATCCATTTCATGTTTTTCTCTCTTTCTTTCTCTCTTTCTTTCTTCCTTCCTTCCTCCCTCCCTCCCTTCCTTCCTTCCTTCCTTCCTTCCTTCCCTCCCTCCCTCCCTCCCTCCCTCCCTTCCTTCCTTCCTTCCTTCCTTCCTTCCTTCCTTCCTTTGTTGTTTGTGAGACAGAGTCTCTTGTGTCAGGGGCTAGTCTTGAACTAATCCGGTAACTGAGGATAATATTGAACGTCTGATGTTGCGAGTTCACCTCCCGGTGCTGGGATTTCAGGCATGCACTACCATGCACAGTTTATGTGGATTTCAAACCGAGACTTTGTGCACTGTAGGCCGGCATTCGATCCACTGAGTAACATCCTTACGCTCTTGTGCCGAGCGATTCCAGACCGGAAGCTGTTCTGGCTGTGCAGCTCCATGCTGTGAGCTTGCTGTCTCCTCAAGTGGCTGAGGAGGGGTGGTTGACCAGCAGCCAGACATGGGGAACAGGGTGGTTCTTCTCCAAACTGTCAGCTAGTCCTCTTGGCTTCAGCCCCATGCCGTCCCCTCTGCATTGGGAGGTACCCAGTGATCAAGGTTTCCTTTGCTCAAGTTAGTGTCCGCATCACCCCATCCTCTGGATGCTTCTGTATCTCCTCTTTTCTCTCCTGCATAGGCAGTTCATCCACACGCTCTTAAATGGAAGGGAGCACATGGATTTCGTTACTGTGCTCTCATTCTTTTAGGTATTAAAGAAAGAATAAAAACGAATGCATCCATTCAATCCACTGTTTAGGTATGTGTCCATTTATGACTTTGGAACTTGTTCTTAAAACCGATTCCTTATTTCAGTACACTGCCAAAGACAGCAGTGTAGGATAGGGACAGACTCCCACCGTCCTTGGAGGCGACCTCGGGTATGCTGCTCCCATGGTGTCTTGGTCAGTAAGAGGGAATTGTGACTGTGCCAACTTCACAGGGTTGTGGTCAGATGAAAAGATGTACAGCCCAGGACACGCCACAGGGCCAGACAATGTTTCTGTTATTACAAGGATGTTAACAATGAATCCTTTGTTGCTTGGGCATATATCAGGTTTTGGGGGTAGACAGCTTATAATCCTTGCAAAAAGCCACCAGTGAGTTCTTCCCATGTTGTGCTCACTTTTTCTCCCACTACCTT
>CABHPP010142454.1:33255-44094 GCA_902168425.1 Peromyscus attwateri | reverse complement strand
CCCCCCCAGTAAGGCGCGCCATCCATCCCTCGGTGGTGGTGCCTCCATCCGTCCATTCACCACTCACTCTTGGCTGAGTGTGGGGGAGGGGCTGGCGAGGGTGCAGGGGTGCGGGCAGAGGTGCCCACCTTAGGGCTAGGGCCCCCTCCCGGGCTTGAGCAGGGTAGAGATTTGGGAGTCTTAAAGGAAGGAGAGGACCCTACAGAGCCAAGAACCTAGGACCCCAGGAGGGTGGCTTGAGACAGGAGTGCCTAAGGGACTAGGTGGACGGGAGGACCACCTTAGGGCGAGATATGCGGAGCTGAGTAAAGCCCAGTGGAAGGGCCCTGGGCTGAGGGCAGATTAGGGACTAGGGGGTGAGTAGAGAAAAGGGTGGTGGTGGAGGTGCTGAGTTGTGGAGGGCAAGCTCCTCTCTGGAGTTGTTGAGCATATCAGAGTTACAACAGTGAAGGGTGCTGGTATTTATATAATAAAAATGCTTATTTTTAGTGTTCGTTTTGGTACTCATTCATTTACAATGCAAGGTTGGGTCTTTTTTTGGGCAGTTGCCATCTTTGGTAACCTGCCTTCCTGCTCCTCTTTAACCTTTTATTCCTAGTCTTCAACACAGAATAACTGTACGAAGACACATTTTCTTATCCATATGTAAGGCCATTGGTAGTACAAAGTTTGTGATAATGACAGAGGCTGATTGACGACCCTGGCCTGAATAAAATAGGGGTTTCTCATTATTGGCTTCCAAGAGACCTCTGGGGCCTTCTCAGTTCCCGAAGGAAGCAGACAGGGATTGAATGTCTGCACACTCCTGTCTTTAGAACCCATCCACCCTTCAGGGGACCTCTGCCCGGTGCCCCACTTTCCTGGGGATGGGGTTGGTTGTTAGTGGTGCAGAAGTGTGTGACACACTGGCTGCTGCTTGCTTTGGAACTGCTTGCAAGTACTGCCTGCCACCCAGGCTGAGCTTTGCTCCTCAGCCTCGCCCATGGAGTGGAGCTAAAGGAGATTTCAACTCTGGCTTCCCTTGGGAAGTCTTCAGAAATTCAGTAAAGTTTGCCTCTCTGGGGTGGAGGGATGTAGATAGACCCTGACTGGTACTGATGTCTTGGTATCCTCTGCTTATGCAGAAGATGTATTTGGGGCAGGCAATTGGTATGAAGAGCCAAAGGGAACCTGTTGCATCTGGAGTTAGCTCTTTGCAGGGAAGTGTGGAGAGGGAGCAGGGAGCAGGGGGTGATACCAGGGCACAGAGCACACCCAGGTGGCCTTTCTCCCACTCCCTAGAATTGCCTACTGAAGGGAAGGTGCTGTCTGGGAAGGTGTCCCCTTCCCTTCTGTGCAGCATAGCCACGCAGGAGAAGACTAGGAGAAGCTGCATTCCGACTATGGGTCCCCCAAGCAAAGGCAACTACAAGCTAGAGTAGGGAGGGAGAGCTGTGGGTGTCCGGCCGCAGCAAAATAGTAGAGATTCAGTCATTCTTCTTCCTCTTTCATTATGGACTCTGGGAAAATAAAAGGCCATTCACTTCGAAGGCCAGAGCTGGTCTGGCTCTGTAAGAGCAGCAGGTTTCTGAATTCCCTGCTTCTTCTCATCCAAAAAAAAAAAAAACAAATACTTTAAGCCTGCCAGCTTGAGGGAGGCAGAACCCTCGTTAATCTGCTTCCTGTCCCTAGTGGAAGAATGACGTCCCTGGTGCTGCAGGCTTCCCCTCTTCTGAGCCTGGAAGTAATGGATGGTGTCTAATGGTGCTGCTGTCTGTCTGTGTGGTTGTCAGTCCGTCTGTCCTCACTGCTGCAGCCCCCGCCACCTGTCCTGGACACTCTCCCGTGGTTGGCTAACATTTTGCAGATTTGCTGCTGTTTTCTTTTGGTCTCTCTCGCTGCAGACAGCAGGTGGATGGAGGCCTCCAGCAGCTAGTGATAAATATGGGCTGCTTGCTGCCTGACAGAGTCCAGATAGGAGAGAGAGGCACAGTGCAAGTAGTGGCCCTCATGCTTCTTCATTGGCTGTTGGAAGCCGTGTGGAGAGTGATGGATTTTAAATGAGAGTGGAGGAGTTTCAGGACAGAATTGCAAGCCTGCTGTCTACCTCGGGTCAGTGATAATATTCTACGGGTTTACACGGAGAAGCAGAAATTTAAAAGCTCTTGCCCCGCTGCTCATGTCCACCCTATCCTTTTCTTGTTTTCCTCGGGCTTGCAAACACTATTCCTTGATGGCACGATGATTTCACCTAGTGTTGCCGCATGTCATGCTGTTATACAACAGCTCCCGATAATCCTGGACTTCTGCATTAACTTTATCAATCAGCCTCCTCTGCTAATGGCGTGGCCCTGTGTGCAGTGGTGGGTTGGGGAGTGTTCTGGAACGCTGGTGCGCTTCCACGTAAGCCCGTCACGGTGTCTGCAGTTAGTGAGACAGGGCTACACTTTTTTCCTAGAAGGAACTTGGTGTCTTAGAAACTAGGGGGGGTCATAGGAGCCTTTCAGAGGACACCTGTGTAAGGGGCCCTTAATGACATCTAGTTATGGGTGGTGGCCTTTTCTAAACCTGCCAAGGGACTTGATCGGAAAACAGGATGCTTTACACAGGCCTCTGAAATACTTGCTAAAAGAGAAAAAGAGTTTTGTGGCAATACTTGAGCCAACATTATCACATATCTGAAAAACTGCTTTTCCGGAAGACCCAAGCAGAACTAAAGTTCTGGGAACAGAGAAATTAGATTGAAATTTTACTTTTGTGATCAGCGCAGGGCCATCACCTTATGCTGCTTGCCGTGTGTTAGTTCTGTTACCACAAGGTATAACAGCAGACACTTACAGAGAGAATGAGAAAATGGATGGGTATTGGGAAACCCATCTTACAAAATACAAATTAGAGTATATTTGTATGGTTAGTTTTGAGTGAAATTACTACTTGAATCTAGATTTGATAATGACATTAAATAAGTATAAATAGAAAAAAAATCAGTTTACTTCCACCTCAAAAGTTTAAAAATATTGTGTGAAGTTAGTTGGAAGTACTTCATCATTATGTTCATATTTTTTTTTTTTTTTGGTAAAATCCTCCAATTTTAAGTAATAGTGTTTTATAATTAGAAAAAGGTGGCTCTGAAAAAATTGTATTTCATGCTTAATGTAAGTGTTTGTAAAACAGATTTCTTAATTTTTGATTCTCTCTGTGTGTATGTGTGTGTGTTTGTGATGTGTGTATGTGTTTGTGTGTGTGTGTGTATGTGTTTGTGTGTGTGTGTGTGTTTGTGATGTGCGTATTTGTGTGTGTGTATATGTGTGTGTTTGTGATGTGCGTATTTGTGTGTGTGTGTGTGTGTGTGTGTGTGTGTGTGTGTGTGTGTGTTCTGGAACCTTTTTGAAACCTCACTTTCTCAATGAATGTTCTTTCAAGTACCTGTCACTAGGCATTATGAGCCAATATATTATATAGATGGAAAACTGTGTTATCTGGGACCTAAATCAGAGAAGATCTCATTAGAGGTAAAATCTTATTTCTTCTCTTAAATAAAAGCTTCCAAGAGAAATGAGCTTCAGAAAGGGAAGAGAAGAGAAAAATGAAATAGAAGTAGAGATTAAGGGGGATAATTCAAGGATGTAAATTAAAAACCATATTGAAATAGTTACTGAAATGGGCTAACATTTATCGAGTATTTACTGCATGCCGGCCGTTACTCTCATTGGTTGCAGAATCACATGGGTGACCTGTGCTGGCTTACAATGTGTGCTTGCATCCTCACAGCATCCTTTGCAGAAGATAGGCCAGGTCTCACAAATCTCAGCTCGTTACCCAAGCCTGAGGGTTTCAGTGATATCCTAAATTGATTCCCATACATGGCTCAGCCAGGATTCAAACCCAGACCTTTCACAGTGAATGCAGCTGTTTCCCCAGGCACTACATTGTCTCTCAACCAAAAGGAAGCTTCTAACATTTATCTTTTCTTTATATAAATTTCTAGTCCTTCTTGCAATTCAGAGAATTGGTTTTACAGATGATGAAGCTGACTTAGAACATCGCTGCTGGTCTTAATGGAGCAGGGCTGAGTTCACCTCCACTGGTTCACAGAACCTTCCTGTGGATTGAGGGGAAGAGATCTGCCTCCAATTTGAAGATAGTGAAAAGGATCATAGTACAGTGGAAAGATCTTTGGAATGGTGCATTTTATATATATACATATATATGTATATGCATATGTATTTGTAGTTCTTCCACTTATTGTGTGAACGTGGGTTAGAAAATTGTTATAACTTTATGGGGTTCCATACTTCTTCTCAAGATGTGACTTGATCTACAAAGACGACTGGGCATCTCTGCCTTCTTGCTGAGGATTGGGCCTTCATTTTCAAGAATCTGTCACCATAACCTGCTTAGGGAGAAGAGATGAAGTAGAAGTTGCTATTACATTTGTTTTCCTGCTCTTCTGCTGTGCGCACACGTGCCGTATTGTACTTTTGAGAAACATCAGTTGCCAACCAGGAAAAGAATGAAATACAGATTTAGGGAGACTAGGGAGGGGTGACGATGATATAGGTCTATTTCTGTTGACGAAAATTTTCACGTTAGACCGGGGCATACTGTGTCCTATTGTGAAAGCAGGGATGGATGAGAAGAAAAAGGAAAAGGATGAGCAGTGAAGAGGGAAAGTGGCTGGAATGTGAGCGTCTGAATTCAAGATGTTCTGTTAGGCAGAAAAGACTGGAGGGGCAAGCCCACTTGCTGGCATCAGTCCCGGTCCACACTGTTAGTAAGTGGGGTTAGACCCTGGGAAGGCTAACCCTGAACTATGGAGGGATATTTTCACTTTCAACAATAATGTGTCTTAACAAATGTACACATACAGCACAAAGTTCCCAAATGTTCATGCAAGAAAAAAAATATATAGAAAAGAGAAGTTAAAAAAAAAATGAAAGAATGCCTTTAATCCCAGCACTCGGGAGGCAGAGGCAGGCGGATCTTTGTGAGTTCGAGGCCAGCCTGGTCTACAGAGCGAGATCCAGGAAAGGTGCAAAGCTACACAGAGAAACCCTGTCTCGAAAAACCAAAAAAAAAAAAAAAAAAAAAAAGAAAGAAAGAAAGAAAGAAAGAAAAAGAAATGAGATAGTGTCAAAAATAATGGAAAGATACAAAACCATTGGGTTTTGGTTGATCTGTGGTGATTTATTTATAACTTGTGTATATTCTTTCTTAATAGAATACTACCATTTATGTATTTACATGATCAAATTTGAGGTACTCTATGGTATGCAAATCAGTATGATCACTGGGCTACTGCCAACTTGAGTGATAGAAAATATAACCTCTCCTGAAGGTCGTTTGTTCAACTTGTTCAACAGGAAGGCTGGCTGTGTAAACCAGTCCAAAACCCTCCTAGAAAGACATCAGTGTGAATTCCTGAAACACTCTATTCTCCCACGTCTGTAAGAAGCATATGGATGAGCTTGTTTTGCATGGATTATAAAAGTGCCATTGTGTTGAATTTCATTTACCTTAATGGTTTATGTTCTGTTTTTAAACAACTTTGAACATTGGATCTTGTGAGATGAGTTTGGATATTCTAGATTTGGTCTTGGGAGTTGAAGAAAACTTCCCTGAGGCACAAGGCAACTGGAGTAATAGAACCTCAAACTCCTATCCAGTGATTCCAGCCTTCACTGTTTATTATTAAGAGTCGATAGAAAGAGTGGGTACAAGGACTATGGTCTCTTTGGTTCATCTGTTGTGGGTAGGAAGCTAGCATGTGCTTCCTTTCTGCATATCAGATATCTTGCTGGATGCTTACAAAGGCCGTTCATCTGTGCTCTACTCTTGACAAGCAGTCCAGCCTATCTGTGTTGGTTTTTTCTCATAGGAGGGAACTTTTTAGAACTTTGGTTTCCTGACCCCTTGCTTATGGCATGTAGTGTGAGAATCCAGAGATCGAATCTTCTGAGCAGCAGGAGCACCGAGTGTGGCTGGTGGAATCCCCTGTGCTTTTCTGAGCACACACATCTCCCTAACTTCTGTTTCCCTCACCTGCTTGCTCTCTCATACACAGCTCTCCCTAATACAGTAGTATTTGGCCACTTTTCTTCTCGACTGCAAGGCTCTCTCTTCTCAGTCGTACTGTTCTGAATTTTATTTATCAGGTAGGATACTTCTATTCATAGAATGATGGTAGTTAACTCAACAATAAGACTAGGTATTAAAATGTCATGCATTAAAATTGGGCCAGTCAATGGGCTGTGTGGGTAGAATGGGTAGACACTGTTCTTCTTATAGCTTATTGCTGGTGTAGTTCCTACCACTTAAAAACTTCCATGGTCTGAAAGGTTGACACTGGCTTGCTGTACAGAATACTGAACTAGGTTTTGGTCTTACTTGTTATTATAGTAGTTGGTTTTTTTTTTCTTTGTTTGATTTTGCCTTTTTTTTTTTTTTTTTTTTTTTTTTGAGATAGAGCTTATCCATGTAACCCTGGGTGTCCTAGAACTCACTCTGTAGACCACTCTGGCCTCCAACTCTAAGATCCACCAGCCTCTGTTTCCTGAGTGCTGAGATTAAAGGCATTCACCACCCCGCCCCACTAGGTGTTGTTCATAATGCTATCACTTTCTGTAGATATAAACATTATCAGGTCATCCCATTCAGTTTATTAGCTTCCTGCATACAGTGGGACTTGTAAGGTCTGTCCTTGTAACTCACAAGGCTTTCATATGGTGAAACAGAAACACATTCAAACTTCAAATTACTGCACCCAAGGATACTGCTCTTACTGCCTTTACTCTTTGAAAATGTGACTCACCCCCAGATTCATCCCTCGTTGTGGTTCCTGAAGGTTTTTGGGCTTGTAGGGAGGAAGTCTTGTTGGAGCTGGCCCCACCCATAGTGTTGTGAAGGCAGTGTGACCAGGATTACACTCACACCAAGGTGGGAATTTGGCAAGGAATTAAAAGGTAAAATAATCACAGAGCCTGATAGGAAGTTATAATTTTCATTATTTCTCATTAAATAGCTCATAAATATTTATAGCATAAAAAGGAATTGAAAAATAGTAAATTTTGAAGTAACAGCAAGGCAAACCTAATTCAAAATGAGAAGAAAAATTAGCTTGGGGTAATTTCTTAGGTTAACTTTCTTATCTTTTACTAAAAAACAAAAGAGTGTTAACTTCTTTGTCACAGGGTATATTAAATGTCTCATTTTTAACATTGAATGATGGACTACTTGTCAAGTAGTTTATCTTTATAGCTTTCTGTTGGATAATGTAACATATGCATTTAACATTTTTAAATTTCTGTACTAAATGCATTATGTTTTCTGCATTATATCAGGTTTATGAGCATTTATTTTGACCTAGGTCAAATGGCTGACAGCTAGGGACTGTACTATAGAATAGGTCTGGGGCTTCCCTATTTCTGTTGATATTTTGTGAAAGCTTCCTATACATATAAATGCTTACTTAAAGAAAAACTAGAATTGCTTAAAGGGAGAGTGGCTTATATATTGATTTACCTTCATTTTTATAACAATTTCTTGCTATGGATAGTGTTTCATACTGTCAATTTTTAAGTATCAACTTTGATGAAAAATTAGATTATCTTTTCTTCTTTATAGATTTTTTTTCTGCACCAAATTATTTGTATCAAGTCACTGAAAAGCAAGCAATTAAAGGTCTTAAAATTTGTCAGAGCAGTATGTAATGCAAACAAGGGGTATAGGATCTTGAAAATCATTGTTTGGCTAACAGTAATGTTTTCTGAAAATGAGACACCACATTTCATAGAACCTCAGTGGATACTTCTTTTATGGCAAGACTAAATGCAAATTTTCAATCATTTTTTTTTCAAATAATAGTCATAAGTTACAACTGCATACAGGATTGTCTATGAAAATTCTCTTTTGAGCCTAGCAAAAGTACAGCCTGCAGTTAGAGACCATATCCCTGGAGTGTGAATTCATTTAAATAGATTTCAGAATGTAATATTTTGATAATCCCTTTGAAGTTTAAGTAGTAAGATAATGTAATATTGTTGAAAAGAATCTTATGTAATTTGTAAGTTGTTAAGGCATTTAATTAGAATATTAGCTATTTTAAAGTAGCATAATGAATGAAACTGAGATAATATAGATGATAATACCCAGTTAATGATTTATACATTGTTTAGTACTTTTTTTTAATTACTAATCATTAAGTTAACTTACTTGTCTGGAAGATATTATTATGTTTATATAGAGAAGGCATGTGCATTGAAAACCAATTAAAGTGTCTATACTGCCATGTAGATATCTTATGCTATTTAGTGTCTTTTAATGGGCTGTCATATTTAATATGGATATATATTAACAAGTAAGACTTAGTACAGTGGCAGTTACTGATGAAGGTCCCCTGCTCTACCTAGACCTCAAATTGTTTATTATTACTTATCAGCTTTTATTTCTGTAACTGAAGTATTGTTCATTGATCTTTGAAAAATAGTCTTAGTTTCAAGAAACCAAATGGTTAGGCTAGGTTTTTGTCACTTAACACAAACTAGGGTCATCTGGGAAGAAGGAACCTCAATTGAGAAAATGCGTCCATCATATTGCCCTGTGGGCAGGTCTGTTGGGGGCAATTTCTTGATTAGTGAATGATTGGAAGGGCCTGGCTCACTGAGTGTGGTACTGCCCCTGCACTGGTAGTCCAGGGTAGTATAAGAAAGCAGGGTGAGCAAGCCATGAGAAGCAGGTCTGTAAACAGTGTTCCTTTATGACTTCTTCTCAGTTCTTGCCTCCAGGTTCTTGCCTTGAGTTTCTACCTTGACTTCTCTCCTTCTTTCTTTTATGGACTGTAACTTGAAAGGTGATATAAATACTTTCCTTCCCAAGTTGCTTTTGGTCATGGTGCTTATCACAGCTACAGAAACATAACTTAGATAACAAGCTATTTTAAAGTTGTCTGTTACTGGTGCATAATCATTGTGGATCTCATGACTGCTCTTGTCATTTATACTTATTTTAAGATTTATTTACTTTCTATTTTATGAGTAAGTGCGTATGGTGCCTGAATGAACGTGTGTGTTCTTTGTGTGGAGAAGTGCCACAGAGGAAAGAAGAGGGAGTTGGGTCCTCTGGAACTGGAGTTTTAGGTAGTTGTGGGTTCTGGCAACTGAATCTGGGTCCTGTATAAGAACAGTGTCTTAGTTATGGTTTCAGTTGCTGTGAAGAGACACCATGACCACGGCAACTCTGACAAAGGAAAACATTTAGTTGTGGTGGCTCACTTACCTTTCAGAGGTTCAGTCCATTATCAACATGGCGAGGAGCATGGTGGCATGCAGGCAGACCTGGTGTTAGCCACACCTTCATCAGAAGGCAACAGGAAGTAGACTGAGACACTGGGCAATATCTTGAGCATAGAAAATCTCAAAGCCCACCCCCACAGTGACACACTTCCTTCAACAAGGCCATACCCAGTCCAACAAAGCCACACCTCCCTGTGAGATTATGGGGACCAATTACCTTCAAACCACCACACACAGCAAATGTTCTCCACTGCTGAGCCCTCTCTCCAACCTCTTCTCTTGTCATCTAAAGAGGCGAAATGAGAAGCTCTTTAAAATGTTGTTTTTGTTTTCATTTTTCTCTTGCAGTTTTTATTTTAGAAAAATTAGGCTATTTTAGTTTCCATGATCTGCATAAATCAAAATACCATTTTTTTCAAAAATATAATGTAGTATATATAGTAATATATATGTACTACTTTTTTTCTAAATGTGAGGTAGGATATGCAGACATTTAGAGGTCTGCTAAGGTCAGAAAAATTACTTAGTGTCTGGGTAGAAACAGATGAGAAGAAAAGTAAGGTAACCCAGTGGCTTTCCCTTTTTTTATTTCATACAGCTTAGCAGATTTATCTTTCTTGGTTGTCTCTGTATTGTAATATAGTGGGGCTTAAGTATTCTTTCCTAATCCCTTCTTTCTGCAAAAAAAAGGATATATCTTACATCCTGGTATTTGAAATAGAAATATATTGATATAAGCAATCTCCTTTATATTGGTTATTAAAACTTGGTAAAAGCAAAAGATGTAAATAGCTTCTACTCTTGGTGTTATATCTGGACATTATCATTGTTTTTCATGAAAGTATAATTTAAAAGGTGAAATCTTAGGCAGGTGATTTGAATTTATAGATTTTTTTTGTACCCTAGGCCACGTATTGTCACCTAATATAGCAACCCAGGGTAAAAACTTGATGCTAGTGGGAAAAGGTCTGAGACCTGGTTCGACACAGGTATGAGGAAAAACATTCCATGGTGTTTGGCTATACAACAGCTTCAGCTTGTCCGTACAGAACATAGTTATGATTGATAATGAGCCCAGTTATGAGGAATGAGCTAGTTCCTGCATTCCATAAAGGCAGTAGAGTGAACACCTCTGGGCCTTGCACACAGAAAACCCAAACAAGCAAACACATCCGTTTCTAGACCACAAGAAGCGGATATTGTATATTTGGTAAAACTTAGAAAAATAATAAGAATAAGGTGAATGATAATTATAGTGAGTGCTGAAGGTCATTTTGAAGCACCCTCTTCTCAGCCATCTGCAGCTCTATCTCCTTCTAATTTGCCTTCAATTTTCCTAAATGTCTCTATTCTGCCCCATCTTGAATTTCAAATATTGGCGTCCTTAAAGGTTCTACCTTAGCCTGTTATTCCTTTCTTTGTACAAATAGTTTCTGTTAAGTCTCATGTGGCGGCTTCAGTTGCAAGGACATGCCAAAGATTCTCAAATCTATAATTATACATTTTGAATTTTCAGCTAAATTCTGAATTCTTATTGCAACACCTTTTTGATATCTCTTTAACTTGTAGA
>CABHPP010142454.1:0-33155 GCA_902168425.1 Peromyscus attwateri | reverse complement strand
CCCCCCCCCCCCCCCCCCCCCCGACTTCCATTGTCTTCGTTGATTTTCATTGCACCTTCACTATTTGGTGACTCCACTCACACATTACTCTTGATCAGACATTTTCCTTTTAATCTAAATTTATCCTGGCCTTTAAAATTAGCTTAAATGGCGCCTCATCTGCTACATCTTCCCGAACTCCCCAGGCTGGTTTCAGTGCTTGCCTTCTGTGCATATATTTTCATAGCGTTTTCACTCAGCATTCTCATCTCAGTACAGAAGACACTGCTGAGGGTGGCATCAGTTTTTATGGTCCCCATCACAAGCACATATAACAGGTGTCCAGTTAGTTGAATGGTGTGTGTGTGTGAGTGAATGAACGAGTAGATTCAAAAGACGTGGACTAGAGTCACCTAAGGCTGCTAATAGGATGAGTGGGAGGGCAGAGTGGGATGGTTCTTCTAACCACAGCAATTTAGTCAGCAAATTCTGAAAGCCAAGAATGAGCTGTTTCCTTTTGACTGTAGAGAGAAGCAGGTTGACCAGAGTGTATGAGGAAGTAAATATTTGGGATTGAACATTTCAAGGTAAAGGTAAAATATAATTTTTGGATGGTCTGTTGTGTTCTTGATTTATCATTCATGGCTTTCTAAAAGACAGCATTCCAAAGACATTTGACTGTCAGTGTAGGAGGATTTAATAATAGATTTTTAAAGGTAATCCTCTGGAAAGACACACTTAATTAGGAATGTGTTAGTGAAAGCATGACTAACTCCAGTCAGAGTCTAAAGCATCACACATGTTCTGATTTGATATTTACAATTAGACCAGATGATCACAATGTATTATATTGATTTTATCTTTAATTAAAAATGCTCCTCGCCGGGCGGTGGTGGCGCACGCCTTTAATCCCAGCACTCGGGAGGCAGAGGTAGGCGGATCTCTGTGAGTTCGAGGCCAGCCTGGGCTACCAAGTGAGCTCCAGGAAAGGCGCAAAGCTACACAGAGAAACCCTGTCTCGAAAAAACCAAAAAAAAAAAAAAAAAAAAATGCTCCTCAGTTAAGTCATCTTCGAGTCTTAAAAGCTCCTAGAAGGTAGATGTATTCTACTAGTTGTCTTTGTATTTGCATTACCTGCCCTGTGACCAACACTTTATAATATCTCAACAGGTGCTTTTTAATTATATGCCACTGTTGAAGTCCTAGACACAAAAACACATATCTTTGTACTTTGAAGACTATATGCCGTCATTTACATGTGGATAGGAACTTAGCAACTATCCAGTCCTTGACGGGCACATACTTGGTTTACTTGCAAAGTTCTGTATTAAGAACAGCATCTGTGGTGAGTATCAAGATGCCACAGAACCTTTATGAAGATAGTGCTGTAAAGAAGTATCAGCCCAAGGACTGGCAATCAAGATAGCAGTTGACATGTTAGTCACTGAAGATTATTCCAACTCTTCCAGGCTTTCACAGTTAATTAGTATAAGACCTGTGCATGACACACACTATGTCTCTTCTTTGCCCTTATCTAGAAGCTTCCTTTTGCTTGCTCATTTTTATGTTCTTGTCTGGCATTACTCATTGACACCACATAGTTCCAGCAAATCTAAACAAAATTTTTAAGGCTGATTTGCTTTGCTTTTTTTCTAGGGCTATATCCTGTTATAGCAACCTCTAAGGGAATTCTATTAATTTTGTATATTTTGAATATCAGTGTATTGAGTGTTATTTAAAGTAGGCCAGGCAGTGGTGGCACACGCCTTTAATCCCAGCCCTCAGGAGGCAGAGCCAGGTGGATCTCCGTGAGTTCAAGGCCAGCCTGGTCTACAAAGCGAGCCCCAGGACAGACACCAAAACTACACAGAGAAACCCTGTCTCAAAAAAACCAAAAAAAAAAAAATTAGATCATGAACAGGGATTATGAAATAGGAGATGATTGAAATGATACTTATTATGTTCATGTTCTATCAGTGTTTTGTAACTGTGAGAATTTTATTTACAATTTTTAATTCTTCTCTGATATATATATATATATATATATAATCTTCAATTTAGAATAATTTATGATTTCAGATAGCTTTTCCTATTATACTTTGAGTTACGTATATGTTCACATAAGTTTTTTGAGACAGGGTCTCACTCTGTACCAGGCTGGCCCATGAGGTTATGAGCCCTGCTTCTTCAGCCTCTCGAGTTTTCGGGGTTAGAGACACACACCACCATACCTGACTGCTGTTTCTTGTTTATGTTGTTTGTTTTACTTTAAAAGTGAAATCCCTTCAAGAGAGCTTTGCTACAGCTCCATTGGTATTTTCAAAAGATGACTCTGGATGCAGTATCAAGAGCAGGTTGAATGAAAGCCCAAAACACACTCGTGTATAGATTAACTGGAGCACCAGCAGAATTTCAGATGAGAGAAATTGAAACAAGGGGTTGGTTGGGGGTGGGGGATGCTAGGATTTGAGAGACATTTCTGAGGCTGAAGTTGCTGCCATTCTTCCTAATGGGTTGATCTTGAGTTGACTTCTGATTGGTACCGCCAGCTTTTGCCATGATCTGAGGGTTAGTTAGGTGGGAGACCCTAAGACTAGACTAGTGATAACTTTGAGAAACACACAAGGGGGAATCAAGTAGGTTGTGTGTCAGGAACTTGGAAGAGAGATTGGGTTTGAAATGTAAATGTGAGGCTAGTGCCTCACGGGTGGTCATCAAGTTGCACAGTTCAGAGGAGGAAAGGTTAAGACTTAAGGAAAGTTCACTTTGGAGACTTGAAAGGGGACAACAAATCTTCAGTGATTGGGGAGATGAAATAAAAACCAAGAGAGTTATCATACATACATGCATATATAGAGAGGTGTATGTGATATACATACATATATATAGTATATTACACATACATTCTCTCTCTCTCTCTCTCTCTCTCTCTCTCTCTCTCTCTCTCTCTCATATTTTTTAGTAGCGTAAAAACCCGTGAACCTCCATAAAGATTCTTCATGTATGTGCAGCTTTGAGTTGCCCTCTCTTTCCCCACTCCCCACTCCCCACTTTTAATCCCAAGTGTTTTCCTTTCTTAAATCATGTCACCTGTTTTTTATTGTCTCTTCTAATTTAATTTTTTCTCGGGGTGGGGGGTGGGAGAGTATATGTTTCCTTATAGGTTTTACATGCACACTTCATTTTGGCAAAACCTTTCACCGATATCTTGTGTCCTCATCTCCCACCCATCGTCCCTGCTTGCACATTTCTGCCCCCACTGCTCCCCTCTCTACCTTCCTTTGGCCTGGGTGACTTCACTTAGCGTAAGTTTTTCCAGTTTCATTCATTTGCCCGTGCATCCCATTATTTCATTTTTCGTTGGAGCCGAGTAATAGTCCATTGTGTATATGCATGTATGTGCACAGCATTTGAATTATCCATTGGTTAGCTGATAGACGTCTTGGTTGATTCCATTTCCTAGCTACAGTAAATAGAGCAGCAGTGCATACGCTGTGCAAGTGTCTCTGGTAGGATGTACAGTCCTTTGGGTATACACCCAGGAGTGCTAGAGACAGGTCATATTCTAGTTCTAGTTCTAGTCTTTTGAGAACCCCCAGACGGATTTCCGCAACGGTTGCACTGGTTTATACTCTGACCAGCAGTGCATAAGCCTTTCCCTTTCCCCACATCCACGTCAACATTTGCTGTCATGGATCTTCCTGATATTTGGCTGTTTCGACTTGAGTGAGGTAAAAATCTTAAAGTAGATAAATCTGCCTTTCCCTGATGACTGAGAACATTGTACAGTTTAAAAAGCGTTTAGTGTTTACTTATGTTTCTTGTTTGAGAACTTTTTGCTTCGCTATATAGTCCACTTTCCATGTTCCCATGTTTCCATGTTTCCATGAAGATAATAAAAAAGAATTTCTTGAATGGAAACTGTTACTACTCCTAGTAGTGATTATTCTGAGGTACAGGGGGAAGTGTACCTGGGTGTGAATTTCAGAATTAAAGAGGCTTAGATTTTAATCCACAGTTTTCCTATAGACTATGTAATGCTTATTGGAGTAATCTAGGCCTCTAGTACTACTTATGTGTGGAATAAGGATAAGGAATAAGTAATAAGGAGGGGTCAATGAGATAGCAATGTTTTTGCAATGCACTTGGCACAACTTTTCATTTGTAGGCAGCCTTAGCAACTTTCGACTACAATATTATTTTATAACAATTTGGCTTTAAATAGTACTGTGCACTCAGTATTCATGTTTCTTAGAGTATAAAGTAGGTGCATCTACTCTGCAGGAGCCCTGTTCTAGCTTACAAGTCCAGTACTTGCTGTGTTAATACTATATAAAGGAACTCTGGATCACAATTAGAGCTGTGTTTCATACATTGTGCTATGCCAAAATACTCTTATTCCTTGTAGGGATTTTAGCACAATGTGGGAACATACAGAGGGAGCTGGAAGCTTGCTTTTGAGGTAGGGCAATAAGCCTTATTTTAGCAGAATATTAGAACAGGCTTACCTGTATTATGCTTACAGATGTAATTCTTCATATTTGTTGTTTTGGCAAGGAGACATTCTGGCTCACTTCTTCAGTTTATCATCTCAGATGAATGCATGGGAATTTGCATAGATACTCCACATGCCTGTGTGCATTGGAGAAAATATGTCATTTCAAGTTTGTAGCATGAGGAATACCTCCAAATGAGAATACTCAAATTCTTTTCACAGGGATGCATTATGAAGATTTTTCTAATCTACAGTAAATTAAATTCCTAAGTACATAATCATAATACTTGCTAAATGAAATATTAAAAATAAATATAAAAATGCCTTTTATGGTCTAAGTTTTCTGTGTGAGTATGATGGCCAGAGTTTGGATGCCCCAGAATCCATGTAAAGCTTCATATGACATCACACATCTGTATTTCAGTGATTCTGTGGTTAGATGGCAGGCAGAGACAGGAGAATTCCCAGCTAGCCTCCTGTATGCGGCAGCGAACAGGAGACCCTTTCTCAGTTGAGGTGGAATGCAGACTAAACCTGAAGTTATTTTCTCACCTTCACATGTACACCCATATTAGTACACACAAATACACACAAAAGAACACACAGAGACATACACACTTATATATTTACACAAAGATGTCTTAAAAATACTGTTATTTAAAGTTGTTCAGAGTAGTTCCTGCCTTGCCTTAGTTGGGGACGTTGATTGCTGTGAAGAGACACCATGACCATGGCAACTCTTACAGAGGTTCAGTCCATTATCATCATGATGGGAAGCATGGTGGCCGACATGGTGCTGGAGCTGAGAGTACTGCAACTTGTAGGCAACAGGAAGAAGACTGAGTGCCACAGAGTGAAGCTTGAGGAAGAGACCTTAAAGCCCGCCCCCACAGTGACATACTTCCTCCAACAAGGTCACACCCTTTGAAGGGCCATTTTCTTTCAAACCACCACATGCCTGTAGTTTCAATAATTTGGTAGGCTGAGTAATTTGGTAGGTTTGCTGTAAATTGAGGTCACCCTGGGCTACAGAGTGAAACCCTGTCTCCAAAAAAAAAAAAAAAAAGTAAATAAATAAAAACATACAAAAATATGTTGCTTAGGTATATGTCTACTGTGGAATTAGATCAAAGAAGTATTGACATATGTTGATATTTTCATACAAAATTAGGAATTATAAAGATATGTTTTAAATATTTTAAAGAAATATTCATTATAGTTCTGCATCTTTGCTGAAATCAAAGGTATAATAAAAATAATAAAAAACAATCAAAGGATATGTAGCAGAAACATTCAACATTACCACCCTGTTCTAGCTCAGCATATATCCACCCAGTTCTAGTTATCTCGTGTGTGTGTGTGTGTGTGTGTGTGTGTGTGTGTGTGTGTGTAGTATGTGTCACTCTCCTTCTGACTCAAGAAAACTAAATGTGTGTAATAGAAGTCTGTTTTGCTGCTGAAATCATGGTAGAATCTCTCTCTCTCTCTCTCTCTCTCTCTCTCTCTCTCTCTTTTTAAGACAGGGTTTCTCTGTGTAGCCTTGTTTGTCCTGGAATTGGCTGTGTAGACCAGGCTGGCCTAAAACTCACAGAGATGCACCTACCTCTGACTCCTGAGTGCTGGGACTAAAGAGAATATATTTCTGATGCCAGTGTTTTGAAATTTTCTGAAAGAAGTGTTTTCTTCATAGTTGGGATGGAAATGACAGAAGACTCAGAATAACCCTGGAAACACATCCTGACTTTTGTCCTCAGCTATGAAATTAAAGAGACTGCCATTTGCCCTTATTATACTAGGTACAGCTAAATCCCCCCATGTAATCGGTAAGAAGATTTTTGGGATATGAAAGATGGAGATGTTCCTTTTACCTTTTTGGACTCTCAGGTCAAGTGAGACTTATTCCCCTCCATCCCTGCCTCCATTAAAAAGTACACTCTAGGGCTTTTAGTTTTTGCTTTTATTTTTTTTTCCAGGAAGAATTAATGGGTAATTTGGGGAGCTTTAGGCATTTTAACTTCTTTCAACCCTTCTTTGCTTTCTACTTTTCTACATTCCAGGAGACATAAATATGAGAGCCTCTTTGGTGAATTTTCCCAGAAGAGATAAATGAAACATCTATGCTATAATGCCAGTCATTTCCAGAGTGGAGTGATATTTTTTCTCCTTTGGCCCTTGGGGTTTTTCACTCCTGCTGGGCACATCCAACTCTTCCTGTCATTCCCCTTAGGGTTGCTGCAAAGGGAGAGGTGCTTACACAGATGTGGGTAGACAATACTTGGCATGAACGTCTCCTTCTAAAAGAGCTGGCCTCTCAGGGTGCAATCAGCTCTTCTCATTTTATGTGAGTGGCTGCATATAGGTTATTTAATTTACTTGTAGGCTCTGAGGAGTTACAGACTAAACAGAAACTGTGGATGAGGCAGAAGTGCAGATTTAGAAAGGCAGAGGATGCTGTGTTGGCTGTGCAGTAATTGGTAAAGTTTGAGCATCCCCTATTATTTTCCCTTCAGCGTGATGTTACAATATGCTTTGTTCAAGCCTAAATGAACCTTTTCATCTGGTAATTAACATTTTTACAGTGTTTTTCTTCCACCATATATTTTTGTTTAGAAAATTAAGACCCAGAGCCAAAGTTAATGAGTAAAATGTTTGTTTTGTAAAGAGTGTATTTAAACCCACAAGAAATGACTAAAGGGTAAAACGAGAACGTTAAAAAATTATTTAATTTCAACTTCCTTGATTTCCCCTATCAGTATTTTGATCCTTTTCTTGTATTTTATTTCATACTTAATATTCATTTAGAAATGCTTCTCAACTGTCTTTTATTGACATTAAATGCTAGTTAGAGCCATTGAGTGTTTTGTGGCTCCTGCTGTGACATGGATAGTTACCTGAGAGTTTGTGAGATCTGAGGCTGTCATTCCTATCACAAGCTAGCTGAGGAATTTCTGGATTCTGACTGTGGATTCCATTTTTTCTAATCCAACTCTCTAGGGTCTCTGGGTTTTCAAGAATGTTCCATTCATCGTCATTAATCAATTGCTTAATTAAGATAGTGTTTTTGCTCTGGCTCGTACCAGGAAATACAGAGGTGCAGTAAAATTAACTACAATTATATGATTCTGTAAGTTATTGCCAAGTTTATTAAACTCTCAGGAAGCTCCATTTTTTTAATGTACATGTCATAGTAGCTTTTAATTTATCTGAAGTGGGTTTTAATTATTGGTTATGCTGATAATAAAATTTATACTGTTTGGATCAGATAAAAATTAGTATAGACTCGACCTTTGATTAAATGCAGTTTGGACTCTAAAATGTTCTTCCTGGCACTCCCTGTATTGTCGATGTTATCCTCATGTCCCAGAACACAAAAGCAGCCTGGGTGAGGAGCCAACCCACCTCTTTCTAATCATAGATGAAGTACTATGAGGGGGATGGTCAGACAATGTCAGCATGGTTTTTCAAATCTGTCTTTAGCGATCTAAAAGGCAGCAGGGGAGAGTTAATTTAGGCACAGTGAAGAACTTTTAAGTAGGAAGGTTATCTGGAAGGCTGTGAGAATCATAGAAAGACACTTCTGTGCATACACTTTTACCCCAGTCAAGAGAAAATTAAAAATAACTGTCCACATGACCAAATGTCTGTTAGCTAAGCTGGCATTCCACTGTTTAAGTGAAAATACAGTTTTATTGAAAACGCAGTTTTTATTTTAAAGTACACTGTTTGAGGAGAAGGTAAAGAAAGGAATGATTAAAGATTTCACTTGCCTGACTTTGGAAGCTTAGAACATAGTGAAATATGGTTTCTTCTTAGATTGGACATATTTCAGTCAATATGCTGGCTGTGGGATCCCTGACTGACTACTGGGTCTGGCACTGTTAATGGTGTCCAGTTGGTACTCCATGGATGCACACTGGGCCACATTATGCTTACCAATGTCATGGAGTATAAAGGTTTTATAATTAACCTATGAAGTTTTATGTTCTGTATTGATAACATAATGACTATCACTGTCTATTTTTCCTGTGCTTTAAGCGGTTTTTGAAGGTTATAAAATGACCAATATAGACTGATTAGGACCTTGTTGGCAAAACTCATCTGAGTACTTGCTACTGGTACTTCAAATTATTGCCCAAATTTCATGATTTAAATTATTCCTTACTGCTCATGTCACTGGCCTTATAAGTGCCTACTCCCTCCCTTATGTTCCATACCCATGTAGTCCAGGATGGGATTGAGAGGTACTCTGCCCGTGATATGACCCCAAAACTTGATGACATGAGTTCAGTCCTTGGGACCCACATAGTTGAGGAAGATAGTGGACTCTCACCCATTGTATTCTGACACTCTTATATGTTGTCACGGCACATAGGCACCCACTTACTGCCCCAACTCAAGAATGAAGTAAATGTGACCAAAAAATAGAAAGAATCTATTAGAGATACTCCACGTTTGCTTTTGGTATAATGTGGCAGAAAAAGTAATGGTTTGGGGTATATGCATGCTTCGAGCCTGTGGTATAATATGAATGCAGGGATACCGGATGATAGCTGAGGACACTTCTGTGTGGAATTGAGTATTCCTGGAATGTTGTGAAAAATATGGCCCCCATAGTTTGATACTTTACCCTCACCTTTAGTTGAATAAACAACAACAACAACAAAAGAACTCAGGGAAGGTTTACAGCTGCTGATAGCAGAACAAGATCTGCCAGTTTCTCTCTAGGAGGGGAATTAGATTTGAGGGAGAGGTGGGGACATCAAAATGGGAATTTCTCAAGTTCTGCCAGGGTGGAAGGAGTCAAATCTCATGTGGTCATAAGGTTTTAAAGGAAAGAGGAGATAACCATGAGGTTTGAACACTGTTGAATTTGCCTTTCAAAATCCCTTTGGAAAGAATCACATTGAAGTCTCCCACAGGAAGTTGATTCTTCAGCATTGAATTGGATACAAAGTAATATCTTTGTGAGACTGAATTCATTGAATACCTGAATTCACCCAACTGGGGATATCTTCAGGGGATAAGAAGAACACAAGGGGTAAAAGGCTAATGTATAGTGAGAGCATTAGTGTTGAGTGGACCCATGCCCATCCACTGTTTAAATGACTATCCGTCATATGACTATAATTGAATAATTCTAAATAGAAGCTTCCCTTAGTTCCTTATACACTGAGGTGATGGTGAGTTTTACACTGGATATTAAACAAGAGAAACACTCAAGATGAAAAGTTTCTCTTCGTGGCCAGAGAGATGTCTTAGCGGTTCAGAGAGCTCGCTGCTCTTCTGGAGTTTCAGTTCCCAGTACCCACATCATGCAATGCCCAGTTGTCTACACCTTGAGTTGTAGAGGATGCAAAGCTGTGCTGACCTATGTGGCCATTGGCATACTTGTGGTGAATTTACATGTGATCGGGTACACGTGTAAATACATAAAATTAGAAACAATAAATCATAAACAATTGAACAAGTCCTCAAAACATCTCTTTTCCAAATGGATAATTTCCACAGATAAGGACTATACTGACTCAAAGAAAAAAATCATTCACCATTGTTTTAAAACACTCCCCCCACCAAAAAAAAAAAAAACTTTGAAATTTCCCTTTCTTTAATAATGTCAGTCTAAAGGTATGTGTCATTAAATAACACTTACGTACACAAGGCCTCAGCACTACACAAAGAAGTACAGGCACCTATGGAATGCTGAGAATGGGAGAAATATTCATCCACAGGGAAGAACACACCAGTTAGTTATTCAGTACCAAATGGTCAACCCTGAAAACATACACATACAAGTTACATTTTATACAGACTGCGCAGGATTTATTTGTGTATTTTGGAATATTTGTGTATATATACAATATACATATTCATATAACATGTACAATGACAATTGATAAAAAGAGGCTATAAATTTGAAAGATAGCAAAAAGGAGTGTATGAGGGGGTTTTGAAGGAGGAAGGGGAAGGGCGAAAGGATGTAATTAAAATCTCAACAGTGAAAAATCATCATCTGGGCCTACAAAGTAAAAGGTATTTCTGCAATGAAACAGTGTTTATCAAGGAGTGCTTGTTTCAGGCTCTTGCAAACTAGGCGTTTGAATTTGTTTTTGTTCTGATGTAGCTATCTCCGTAGAAGTCCAGTGGACTCATTGGGTCAGTGTGCTAACATAAAGTAGGAAACCCCCGCTTTGATTCCTTCGCATATATATATGAGCACACAACAGTCCGTTAAAACGTAGGTTTATATTCAGAAAGTAGTCTGTTGAATCAAGAAAAGATTTTGGAGTTATAGCTCACTCAAAGGATGCTTGCCTTGTGTGAGTCTTGAGGTTCAATCTTCAGTACTGAAGTAGAGATGAGGGAGAGGGAAGAAAAGAAGGGAAAATAATTTGGATTTGGTATAGAATGACTTCAAAGAAGCAGGCTTCAAACAAGATCCCTGTTGCCTTTTCTGTAACCCATGAGTTACATCAGAATGGAGTACAGGGAGGTACTTTAAATCCAGAGGAAGTTTGTGCTCCTTCTGTTAGAGAAAATGCATGTGTCCATGTCATTACAATCAGTCCATATGTGTGATTCATTTCAAACACATTTCTGATACTCAAATTAATTTTCTTTCACCATTGCTTCTTTGACAAGATTCCTCACTTCTTACTATGTTGTCTCCAGTCAAATAACTCTACACACTGGGATGGAAAGTTAGAGGAGAATCGAAATGTTCTGCTTTCATTGCCCTTTGCACCTCACATCTCTTCTTGTTATAGTAATGGCTTTATTTGTAAAGTACGTGCGCCTTCAGTGACTCTATTTGTACACTGGCCTGTCTGTTGAGCATGTCAGTGTTTCTGAAGGTGGTTCCACACCCTCACTGCATGACTTGCCGTAGCGGGCCTGGCGCCTCTTCCATGGTGAGGAAGATGTTCAAAGAGCCCTCACGAGACACTGGCCAAATATTTGGCCTTAGGAAAGAACACAGGCTTAAAAATTCAATTTAATTGAATAAATATTTACCGAGCAGGTATTATGTGTTAGATACTGAGTTATATTGCCCAACATAAAATCTATTAGCAAAACAAATAGAATTTTGTTTTAACTATTTTCAGTCTAAGCTCAGTGATGAAAAAGCAATTGGTCTTTTGGCTTTATGTTGCACACCAAAAAAAAAAAAATCTTTTATTTCAAGATCCTAAGGATGGACTTCATGAACACTGTGATACCTTACACATTCTACTTTGTTCTCAAAACAGTGGGTTGCAACTGATATGGCTTAAAGTTTTTAATGGAAAGGACCACAGATTCACTCTACCTATCTGACCAAAGATTCCTTTGATCTTATTACTAAGTCTACTGTGTTCTGATGTCTAAAATTAGCCCAACATTTTTGAATTCTGTTGTCTGTTTTTATTGAAAAAATAATTTTGTTCATTTGAGCTGTGTGAAGTAGTTGTCATTGTAGAGATTAGTAATTTATATTGTACAATATTTTAAATGAAGTTTGTATTCAGACATTCCTTGTGTGTGTCATTGGCTCATCAACTGATAGACAAGTGGGCATAGATACTGAGGCCTGAAGGTGTAGTTAGTTGGTGAACCACTGAGTGTGTTTTGAAAATCACTAAACAAGTTTTGGAGATCATATGTTGTTATGGGAGATCAGTCTATCTTTTTATCTTTTATAAGATTAACCCTGCTTGTAGAATAGATTCAATATCCCCCACCCCTGACTCCCACCACCTTATCTCTCATTTTCATAATGTAATGTCTTAATAAAACTGCATCTAATCCTATTGTTAAGGAAACATCTATAGATGTGACTCAGGAGCTCCCTTGAAAGGGTAAATAAGAAAAAGGTTTTAAAAAATTATGGGGGGGGGGATGTTGACATGGGGACTTTTATCTTGCAGTCTCTGGTTTCCAGGAATGTAGGCTTCTTTCTCAATCTGTAGAGTCCCTACATGTTGTGGAATGCCATGTACAATCTCACTGAGAACTAACATGGGAAATATGATTACATAGCAGAATTAGAGCACTGATTCCTTCTTCTGCAACTTGGGTGTGGTAGAGAAATTAACCATAGGAATCAATCTGAAGTACTGACCAGTCCTTAAGAAGAACAGCTATGCTATTGGGATGGGGATAAGACCACCAGACAAAATGCACTCAGTTCTTTATTCCCCATATTAGGAGACACACTAGGCTTCCCACAGTGCCCTGAATGTCAGACTTCATCTTTTCATTTCAGGGTGAGTGTATGTTTTTCCATTCATCTGTGAGAATGACTTGTATATTATTTTCTAACAAGCATATTATTCCAGGTTGATTATGCTTCTACAATAAACAATGTTTTTAGTTCTTTTACTCTTGCAAACATTCCAACACTTATTTGAGGATGCTCTAAATACCAAGATAGATATCTCTTCTGACAAACAGGAATATGCAGGCAGTGTAAAGAATACATACAAGTGCTGCTCCAGATCAAAAGAGTACCATTACACTGAGGGATTTTACTTATAAGTTAAAAAAAAGGCAAATTAGCCCTCAGAACTAAAGGTGTAACTGAGGAGAAATTAAATAGATTAAATAGCAATGTTAGTAATAAAGATGCCAAATTATTCTTGCATATTCTTGGATACTTCTATAAAGAGAAAATTGTGAATTTTATAATTTGTATCTGAGATAATTTAGAAGTGCATATACCAATGGGAATGAATGTTTGTGGAGTGTAAGATGCAGATCAATTTCTATAAAATTGTCCAAATCAAGTGGCAAATTGTTAGTATCCATTGCAATTAGTTAAATAATTTTGTGCTTTCTCCAAGACACTATGATTTATTATTTACTCTTTGAGGAGTAACTTAAACTCTTTAGGGAGAAATGACCATTGATGACAGTCTCTCAAATCCAAAAACAGAAAACACATGCTATGAAATGTACAACATGCTACAAATGCCCAACTACTTTTGATAGTCTGGTCACACAAGGGTTGTCTTAGATTGATGGTCATTGTGTTTTCTACATAATTCTTGGAGTTCCTTAACATAGTGGAAACTTGGCAAATATTTGTTGTCTGGATAAGTTTAAATATGTGAGCACATATACTACTTCAGTTTAATCTCACTGGAGGAGCTTGCTTTTTATAATGATGACAGCAGTTTCCATGAAGCAGCCCTCTTAACCCAAATGATACACGGGTTATCTGATGCTTTCATAGCACTTTAAAATACTGTGTTTTGGCCACATATGTATGTGTTTCCTATCCTGGCCTAATTCTTTTTTTTTTTTAAGAAAATTTTTTCATTCATTTTACATACCAATCAAAGATTCCCCCTCTTCCTTCCTCCCAATTCCCAGCCTCCCCCTCCCAACCACCCCCCCCATTCCTACCCACAAGAAGGGAAGGCTTCCCATGGAGAGGCACATTCAGTAGAGGCAAGTTCAAGCCCTTCCTCCTGCCTCAAGCCTGCACGAGGTGTCCCATCATAAGTAGTGGGCTCCAAAAAGCCGCTCATGCACCAGAGCTGGATTCTGATTCTACCGCCAGGGGGCTTCCCAAGCAGATCAAGCTACACAACTGTCTTGCCATGCAAGGGGCCTAGTCCAGTCTCATGTAGACCCCACAGCCATTGATCCAACTTTCATGAGTTCCCTCTAGTTTGGTTTGGTCGTCCTTGCATGTTTCTCCATCATGATCCTGATGCACTTGCTCATAGAATCCTTCTTCTCTCTCTTGACTGGATTCCTGGAGCTCTGCAGGCCTTATTCTTTATATTTTCCCAATCCCGATACTTATGCTTTTCATCTTTGCCTTCATTTTCTTTCCAACTGTGGTCAAGCTGCTCCAGAACAAATCAGTCTATTGGCATATGAGACAGTCTACCCTCCTTCTACACAACAGCCCTGGATGTCAGCAGCTGGCATCATGGAACAAACTTGCCCAGTGTAGGTGGCCTAACCTATTTCTCGGTTGTTTATACGCCTCTTTTCAAGCACCTGTGAGCCTTCTTCATTTAGGATAGCCTCTAACTGTTGTACCATGGATTTGCTGCTGCTTCCTCAAATGTGAGCATGGAGTGATGTGACGGAGAACACCATCCAGTTTTTCTATCCTTCAGCTTACTCTCCTCACAGAGATGTTTGGAGGATGACATGGGTTAACATTTATAGCACACAGAAAACAGTGTTGGATATGTAATAAGAACTACTAAATCATTTGACAAATAAACAAAGCGTGGAGGAAAAGGTTAGTAATGGTGATATTTAAACAAACACAATTTTATTTTTGCTAGAATTCTAGGGCAAAGATTTTTGTTTTAATAATGTAGATTAGTGCCTAGGAAAGCCTCATGAGTTCCAGGGATAGTTTCTGCCTAGTAGTTAACATACTACCATAAAAAAACAGCAAAAGTAAATAACATTCAAAAAATATTATTTCATAGATTGGAGCAGTGGTTCTCAACCTGTGGGTCTTGTCCCCATTGGGGGATTGAATGACCTTTCACAAGGGTCACCTAAGACCATTGGAAAACACAGTTATTTACATTACGATTCATAACAGGAAAATTGCAGTTATGAAGTAACAATGAAAATAACTTTATGGTTGGGGATCACCACAACATGAGGAACTGTATTAAAAGGTCACAGCATTAGGAAGGTTGAGAGCCACTGGACTGAAGTGTCTGAGGAAGTGTCTATGCTGTTTCTAAGGTTACAGAGTGTTTTCTAGCAGACCCTAGAGCTAAGCCCATTGTCCCACCAGTCATGAAATTTACTTTTCTATGTTCCTTCAAAAAATTCACTGCCTGCTCTTTTTCCAGTGGCTAATGGGTCATTTAAACCATTTGGTATTTATATTTCTAAGAATTCATTCTAACTTTGTGTAATACTAAGGTGACTTAACAGTATTAATTTGTTAAAGATATTTCCTTTCTAGAATAGTGAGGAATCATGACTAAAATGTTTTAAATATCTTGTCAATCCAAAAGTTGTTTTTTTTTTTAGACATTTTATTTAAAGGACCTTTCTGGCTTTACATGGAACCTATTTATTCTGATTTGTGTAGATAATCATATAATTACTTGAGTTAGCTGATGTTAGATTTTGCCAATTAGGATGGTGAGGTGGGGGAAATCAGAAAAAGACATCCTAACTTCCCCATCCCCATTCAGTACTTATTTATGGAGTGTCCGTGGTTTGGATGAAAGTACAGTAATGGCAACTAGAGTTTCTGCCTTCATGCAGCTTAGATTCTGGTGAAGCAGGTGTGTATAACACAGTGGGATAGTAAGTGTATACATTTTAAAGTTTGAGTACACAACTACGTTATTATTCTGCCACTCACTACATGACTATGTTAGATTTTTTTTTTTAATCACTCTGCCATTTTAAGGTCTCTATATGTGATGTGAAAATAATAAAAGTACTGTATCGGGCTGTCGAGTTAATATACTCAAAGTACTCAAAGAAGAGCCTGGTACACAAGTGCTTTTAAAGCACTTATTGTTTTATTATTATTATTATTATTATTATTTATTAGTTGTATGGTCTCACCTTGAGTAAGGGTATACATAGGGAGGAAAGCAGAGCAAGAGAATCAAGAATTATAAAGCTGCAATTTCAGATAGGACAATCAAGATAGCTCTCCCTAAGGAGGGGTTAGTTAAAGCAGAACCCTGAATGAAACAGAGAAATAAATAATTCTAACATTAAATAGAGGGGAATTTAAGGCGGAGAGAACAGTTAGGGACAATGTCACAGGGTGGCACAGTATGTACTGGTTCTGAGTTGCATGAGTCTATGTGTTAGATGTTCAGGGAGCTAGAGAAGAAGAAAGGATTGGAGAAAATGGATGAAGATTGTGTAGGTCTTCATGAAACCATGCTTTCAGCTGTGGATTATATCCAAAACCATGAAAAACCAATGGAGGATTGTGTAGTGGTTTGAAAGAAAATGGCCCCCAAAGGGAATGGCACTAGTAGAAGGTGTGGCCTTGTTAAAGTAGGTGTTGCCTTGTTGGAGGAAGTGCGTCACTGTGGGGGTGGGCTCTAAGATCTCTTTTGCTCAAGCTTTGCTCAGTGTGACACTCAGTCCACTTCCTCTTGCCTGCAAAATGTAGGACTCTCAGCTCCTTCTCCAGCACCATGTCTGCCTTGCATGCTGCCATGTCCCACCATGATGATAACGGACTGAACCTCTGAACTGTAAGTGAGCCACCCCAGTTAAAAGTTTTCCTTTTTAAGAGTGGTCATGGTGTCTTTTCACAGCAATAGAAATCCTAACTAAGACAGATGGAATCTGGGGAGACAAGATTCTGTATAACATACATACATTGAGAGGTCCAGCATGGAAGGGAAGAGACTAGACTGTTAAGAACTTTATTCTAAAACTCACTGTAGCTCAAGACACAGCAGGGCCAAGGATATGTGACACATAAAAATTGAACATAAGATGCATTTAAAATGTACAGCTAACAATATCATCTAAGGTTTGATTGGTGTGGAAAAAGGGAATCAACTCTGTTTCAGTTAGAGGTCTGGGCATCCTGATAATGGTTGTGCCCTTTACTGTGATGGTGTACTTACAGAGGAAGTCCAGTCACATCAGGGTTTCATTTTGGTGCGTAAGAACTGAGGTATCAGCTGAGGGTTTGTCCACAGTGTGGGAGCCAGCTACACCCTCATCTAAAGCGTGTTTCCTAAAAAGTAAAACAAAATAAAACGTGATGGGAGTGGGTTCCACAGAGAATGGAAAGATGCAAAGATGCTTTGTCTTTGAAGAGTTTTGATATAAGTGGAAGAAAACATGGAGTATCACTTAGAGACCTTGTGTTTTTCTTTTCTTTTTAAAGAGAAATTAAATCATAAGTTTATGCACTCTTGGGAATAGGTTTATCAAGAGTTTAAATGAAATATTTTGTTGATGTGCAGGAGTTGGGATAATTTCAGGACTGAAGTACTTGCATAAGTAAGAGGGGATACGCTTCAACAGAAAGGAAAGAGTGGGCTATAGGGATGTCTGTGCACTTTGAGAAGTAGGCTATTTGTGCATAGAGAGAAAGTGATAGATACAGAGGCTGTGAAATCTGTGGGAGTTCTCTTTTGATTCCTTCTCTCCTCAAAACTTAAATAACAAGCTGAGACCAATGTGAACATATTTCGCAGTAGAAAGGGGACAATTAGAAACAGTCGCTCTAGACAATGAGTTGATGAAGTAAGTTGTCAGCAATACTGAGGATTTATTTGAGGCTTGAGATCACACTTTTAATTTGACTGCATGGGTATTGCATATGGTGTATGTATTTGTGTTTTGTACACACACACACACTCACACGTGTAGGGGGTATTCATGCCCATTCTCATGTCTAAAGGCCAGAGAAGGATGTGGGTTGACCTGCTCTATAGCTCTGTCTTATTCTCTTAAGATGGGGGGTGGGAGTCCCATGTTGAACCTGGAGCAGGCCATTTCAGCTGGACAGGCTAGCCAGCAAACTCCAAAGGTCCATCTCCCATCTCCCTTTATCTTACACAGTGATGGCCTTACAAGCACATGTATATATTTGAACTTAGACCCTTAAGGTTCAAGAGCAAGTGCTCCTACCCATTGAGTGGTCTTCTCAGAGATCATATTTTGTTTTGTTGTCATCAGTGAAGTTTAGCTGTTTGCGTTTAAGCATAGATCAAGTATATAGTTGGCTTTAACCAGAGCTGGAGATTAGTCAAGTGGATTACAACACACTAAAAGGGAAGATGTACCATGGGCCCATGATGTGCTTGATTCTAGGGAATCATCACCAAAGAATATAAGTGAGAAAGCAGAGTCAGTGAATTATAGATGCTTCTGGGCTGAAGGACTGTGTGGAATGGATAGTAGCATCAATGCTCAGAATAAATGAAAATGATTTTGAGAAAGTAGAATGTTTACAGTTGAAATTTGACAGCAGCAAAATCTGGCAGGTGACTGCATTGTGACTGGCTATTTTGCTGCAGTGGACTAAATTTCTAGAAATAGACATTTGTCCCCAAGAACTCAGAAGTCAGATGATTCACCCACACATGTATTCACATAACTAAGACCATGGACAAAGAAGCTGTAAAGAGAAAGTAAGTCAAGAGCTCCTGGGTGAGGTAATTCTAGGAAATTCCCAGGCAGGTGGTGGGTATACGAGTTCACCTATCCATTTTGATGTTTTCAGGATTTTCTAGAAAGAAGACAATTTAGCACCTACAATACCCAGGTAACTTTCTTAGGGTATCAGAAGATGCATCAGACCTCTTTCACAAACAATTTAAATGTCATTTTGCATGGGAGATAAGACTTGTACAGAATTAACTTAAAATCAGGTTAAAAATGTGACGCATCAAATAATGGAAATATAGCTAACACACGAGGGGTAAGCCAAAGAGTTACTTTCAGATGAGGGATCTAGAAGTTGCACTGTATGAATGACCGCCTTTCAGTAGTGAAGAAGGAATAGGATTTGAGCATAGGAGTGCAACTTTATACACAGGAAAGAAACTCAGTGAAGACATGAATAAAGACAGGAAAACAGCAAGGAGTCTGTTTTTGTTTACAGCATGTAGAGAAGAAACCCAAGGGAGAACTGGAGAATCCAGCAGTGTCCAGGTAAGGATTCCAATGCCAAGTGAAGGCCTTTTGTTCTTAGGCAGGAAGAAGTGAGGCAACAATTAAGAATGCAGCAAAAGATTGCAGAAAAACAATGACATGGTCAAACATGGGCTTTAGAAAGATAAACTACAGCTGTATGTCCACTGGTTGGGAGAGGAGGAATATGGAGGACAGATAGGTATAGCATAGGCCAGGTCGGGTGTGTGTTATATTTGTTATGCAAGTTTTGTATTGGTCCATAAATGCTCTGTTGATTGGAAGTGGCACTGAGACAAGGTGAGAGCAATGTTAGGGGACTGAAAATGTTTTGTCCTTGTCTGACTCTGAAGAACGTGTCATAAGAATTAGTACAGAACACAGGAAGACCAGGATGAAAGATATGTGGAAAGATTATCAGTTTGGTTTTGATATATTGAGTTTGAGGTACCCATTAGCATCCCAGTAAAGTTATCATAATGGGGTGACAGAACTAGAGAAGTAAGTAGCATTAGTGATAGAGTCCTGTGGTATATTTATTCTGTAAGGATCAGAAGCCACAGTTGAGGATAAGGTGAGCAAGAGCTAGCTGGAAAGCAAGCCACAAAACTACAGTGGTAGTCAATCTAAGAGAAAATTAAGGATGAGAGGGATGTGTACTACTGTGAAAAGAACCATCAAATATTAGAACAAAAACTACAGATGTGCAGCTGGATCCTGTACCTAGAAAGTCACAATTGATGGGTGGTAGCAGAGCAATATCAATGAGAAGCATGGTAGCCCGGCCCTGATCATTGACCAACACTGGGATCGGAATAACAATATTTCACCACCAGGAAGGATACAGACAATATGTCATGATATAGAAGATGAGCGTGTAGTTGTATTTATAATTTCTATGACCTGTTATCATAACATCCAAGTGTACAACCCGTTCAAACAAGCCTTGATGGAAACAGTAAATTATGACTTACTCTAATGGATGTTTGTAATACTGAAACATGAATCTTTAAGATCAGTTTACATCAAATGTACTTGGTTTAAATGTCTGTGTCACTGTATGCAATGTGGGATTCTGAATTGGTCCTAGAATAGTAAAAGGATGTTAGTAGAAAAACTGGTGAGATGCAAGTCAGTATATAGTTACACAGTAAAGTTAATTCCTCAGTATGGTATAGCAGATAAGATTTATTATTAAGAGAGAAAACATGAAATATAATAGAAATGCCACACGATTTTTGCAGTATGTCTGTAAATAAATATCCCAAATTTTAAGAAAACTTTATTTTTCAGAAAAAGAATCCCTCCAAATCCCATGTTACATGTAATGGGAAAGATTCTCTACCAAATAATTAAAGAGAAAACTTTTGGTCTCATGTAGATAGAGTTCAGATCATAGAAAATTTTAATTGTGAGAGCTAACACATTTCAACAGTACTGTATATAAGTGAGGCTGTGTTAGAATTCTCTCAGGGAAGGACAGATGGAATGAATTTATACCTATTAAAGTGGTATTTATTAGATTAGCTCATATCACACTATCTGGATTAGTCCAATAATGTTTGTCTTTATCCTTGAGAGGCTGCAAAGCTGGTAGCAATTCAGTTCCTGAGGCTGCATGCCTCAGTAGACCCAACCTGGTGCTGAAGACCTGGAGGATTCCTGGAAAGCAACCAGTCTTCAGTCCACATTGGAAGCCTCACGAATCAGAGTTCTTACATCAGTGAAGTAATGCAGCACCAGCAATGGCATCAGCAGTAGGATTAGATGAACTCACAAATGTGGTGGTTGCACTCAGCAGCAAGAGGCAAAGGCCATGAGGCCAAAAGCAGAGTTTTTCTCCCTCGGACCTTTTATATGGCTGCCACCAGAGAAGCGCTGCCCCCATTTTGAGAGAGTCTTCCCTCTTCAAATGACCTGATCCAGAAAATCTCTTACAGGTATGCCATATGACTTGTCTGTTGATTACAGATCTGGTCAAATTGACAAACAGGATTAAACTTCATCCTGGTTCTTATTATAAGAGCATGGTCTTTTTCATGTATCTGTTTTCTCCTGTTGACTTCTAGATGCATAGCTTCAGTAGCCAATATCAAATGCAGAATTAAACCTGTGCTACTTTTATATTTGTATTTGGCCATAGCAATACTTAAGTCGTACTTAACATTTTCCTTGCTAACAAGATCAAAAGGAGGACTAGTGCCCATTGTTTATTAAACAAAAACTGATGTATCTCAACCAAAAAAAAAGAGTAATTATTATTTCTTCCTGGGAATGACTTCATTTTAGAAGATGATGTTTTACACAGATGACTCCCTTTATAAAAAGCGACACCGTGTTTCTGGAAGTCCTGGATATTAGGATGCTTGTGTAGCTGAGATAGGGGTTTCCATCTCTAGCCTCATCACTCTGGTCTTACCTTTGTTCCCTCCAAGACTGGGTGATGCATAACTTCCTGATACAGAGCTCTACTCTGTTTTGATACACTTTCTGTGTAGGCAAGGGAAATTGATTGCCATCTTCTCTTGGCTTTTGTGACTTAATCATCTGCCTATCTATCTACTCCATAAAAGACCTCCCTAAACTGCCTTCCCCTGTCCTGTCTTCTTTTACGCCCTCCTATTTTATGCTTAAGTGTTTCCTGGGCTGAATTTTGTTACATATATTTAATAATTGATATAGTTTATTTTACTGTTGGATAAATTTGATCATCTATGTACTAAGTAGTTGAGAACTGGGTTAAGGCTTATAATATGATGGAGAACAGAAAACACATATAATATTTTTAGCTTTCTACAAACCATTTGAGAGACTGTGGCCGGTGAGACAGTCATTACAAAGAAAGCTGTTTCTATCTCGGCATCCACAGGAAGTAGACCTCATTGACCCGGGAACCAGTGTAGTCATGCTATCTGCACAGCTTCATTCTTGGGCTAGTTCCTGTAAAGGAATGTAGAGCTATGTAAAGTTTGTGGCACCAAGGTGATCACTGAGCACATCAATAAAACATAAGCACTCGTTCCATTGTGATGTTTTACTCTTTTATCTGGTTTTTTTTTTTTTTTTTTTGTTTTTTTTTTTCAGGGGTGCTTTTTTTTGGTTTGCGTCCTTCCTGGATCTCACTCTGTAGACCAGGCTGGCCTCAAATTCACAGAGATCCGCCTGCCTCTGCCTCCGGAGTGCTGGGATTAAAGGCGTGCGCCACCACCGCCCGGCTTCTTTTATCTGTTTTATACAAAAATAAAAGTATTGCGGGAAACCTTTGAAAGTGTTAACTTTACTGTATCATACCTCTTCTTACCCTAGTGTGCTGTGATCAAGTCTGAGTTCCCCAAGGAAGGTACTATTGGGCAGCCCTGTCTTAGTTTGTGAAATGTTTGCTCTTTTGTAGACATTTAATGAATGCTCTTGGGGGTCTGTGACAAAGTGTGAATAATTGTTTGCTGAAAACTGGAATATAGTGTTTTCTTACAACCTTAAGAAGATTACCATGTTCTCTTTGGCGTTTCCTTGCTATCCTTTATTTTGGGAAGATCACACTTCTCAACAGTTGGGGATCTAGTGTGTAGTGGACACTATAATTCCAGCATTTGGGAAGCTAAGGCTGTAGGATTTGATGCCTACAGAGTAAAGAACCTACCTCCCACCTAACCCCTTAAAGATGGGATCAATTTGAATAATTAAAAATGCATCTGTCTGAGCTAATCCATCTATTGCTCTGCTCCCTGTCTGCAAATATAGTAAAATCAATGTGCTCATGTCTGGGTCATAGCCCCACCTACTACTTGTTGAAAGCAGATACAAAATAGTGTTTATGAGAAAAGAAACAGGAGAGGGTGAGGCATGTATAAGTGCTGTTTTCCTTCTTTTTTATTTGAATTAGGAATTGTAGGGAGAATTCCAGTGGGGCAAATAGTCATTAAAGGTCTGCAAAGCAGGTAATTAAATATAAGTGCAATGGAGGAAAAGCACCGTAATAGATAAACAGTGTTCTGTTAAGTTGGACTATTTGTTTGTTGTGGTATGTAAAACTTGGTTGTGCAGAGAAAAATTTCTTACAACAGTCTTGCTTGTTAATGGAAAAACCCAACGTCTTGGGAAGAAATTTGAAAGAGATGCAAGGGTCTAAAGTGGTCCAGCTGTTCTAAGGTGAGTACCTAGATTACTGGGTGATGCAATGGGAAGTAATAGTGAAAAATTAGTTAAGAGGAAAGCAATGCCAGATCTTGGTCAAAAACTTTGACCAAGCCTTGAGGCAAGGGGAGGGGCTTGGACCTGCCTCTACTGAGTGTACTGGACTCTGCTGATTCCCCATGGGAGGCCTTACCTTTTTGTAGGAGGGAATGGGTGGGTGGATAAGGGGACCAGGCTGGAAGGGCGGGAGGAGGGAAAAGGGGAATCTGTGATTGGTATGTAAAAAGAATACAAAAAATTCTTAGCTGGGCGGTGGTGGTGCATGCCTTTAATCCCAGCAGCTGGGAGGCAGAGGCAGGTGGATCTTTGTGAGTTCAAGGCCAGCCTGGTCTACAGAGTGAGATCCAGGAAAGGCACCAAAACATCACAGAGAAACCCTGTCTCAAAAAACCAAAAAAAAAAAAAAATCTTAAAAAAGTGAAAAAAAAAAAAAAGAGTAGTCTGTGTGATTCTGACTGTAGGTATTAGCTATTTCTTGTCTTAACCTGTGATAATATTTTATACATATTCATCTAGCTTTAAATATCATATATGTGGTATTTAGTTATAGGTACCATAGTTTCTATTGTGTGTTTAATCAGTTAGGTAGAGGGTTTGTAGTATCTGATTAATTCAGTTAATTTAGATATGAGCTTTAAATGATTAAAATCTAAACAGCTTTCTCCTTCAGAAATCCTTTTCATATTTAGCTATGCTATATCTTCGATCATGGTTTTACATAAATAATATAGGTGCAGATTTAAAGACCCAGTAGTATCAAATATAAAACGGTAACATATTTCAAACATAGCTTTAAAAGTCACATGCATAATGTGATCTTTAAAAAAATATTTTTATTAATTCTTGGATGACTTCATGCAATGTGTTTTGCCCATATTCACCCCCAAACCCTCCCCTTAACTCCTTCCAGATCTACCTCCTTCCCTCTACCACCCAAATTTCCAGTCCTTCTTTGTTTTTTTTTTTCATTGAGCCCACTTTGTGTCTTTCTTTCTTATATTTCTCCGTGTGGAGCCATTCAGTGGAGCACAGTCTACCGGCAAGGGACAACACCATTAAAGAAAACTGACTCCTTTCCCCAGAAGCCATCAACTGTCCATGGTTTCTCAGGTAGGGGTGGGGACTCATGAATCCCTTCTCTCGCCATGCTAGAATTCAATCTTGTGCCCATAACAGCTGTGAGTTCCTGAGCACAGCAGTCAGGTGGTGTCCAGAGGACACTGTTTTTGCGCTAGCTCTCCCTGACCTCTGGCTCTTAACAGTCTTTCCACACCCTTGTGCATGGTGATCCTGTAATGTTGGGGAGGGGTTGTGATACAGATGTGCTGTTTATGGCTGAGCACTCTGTAGTTTAACCAGTTGTGGCTGCATTAACCACCATCCACTGCACAAAGAAACTTTACTGATGAGATTTGAAAGATGCACTAATGTAGTGGTAGAGAGAGATGAATTTTTGATCTTTTCGATGTCCACAACTTTTGCTTTTCCACATTGTACTAAAAGATCTGAAGCACATCTGATTCGTCACCAGAATTAAAGACCAAACACTGTTGTCACTCCAAGGATAGGGTTGATGTTCCTCAAATAATTTAATGAACACACCTTTAATAGAATTCAAAATGTAATATTCACACACACAGATACATATGTATACATATGTATATATGTATACACACACTATATATACACGTTTTACATACATTTGAGGTTTGGTTGTTGAGATAGGGTTTCTCTGTGTAACAATTCTGGCTGTCTTGGAACTCACTCTGTAGACCAGGCTGGCCTTGAACTCACAGAGATCCACCTGCCTCTGCCTCCTGAGTGCTGGGATTAAAGATGTGCATCAGCATCGCCTGGCTCCACTTAAATATTTTTAATTAAACAGGTGTCAGCCTGGTTACTTTTATGACCATCATGATGTGAATCTTAACTACATGCATGCATTTCAGATTATCACTTTATGAGAGCAAGATACTATGTAAAATACCATTTTAACAACTACAGTTCCATAGGCAGTGTTGTTAGCGTATATGAGTTATTATTGAATTCATTTCAAAGAGTAAAAACTTGAATTTTCAAAATACTCAGCTAATTGAAAAATCAAAATATATCCTAAGTCTGTTTAGATCTGAAGCAAGGACCCTTTCACTGTGCCATATTGCCTTTCTAAGATGACATCATTTAAAAACTAGCTGTCTCTGAAATTATTAGTGGTAGAGGAATAAGACAGAATAAATATTTAAATGAATAAATGGTAATAATAATAATTTACTTTTCCTGCACAGTTTTTTTCTAAGATGGTGAGAAGTTGATAATGATATTCCTTGATATTTTATACTACTTTATCCCTACTTTTAGAAACTTTTATTTTAAACCAGTAGAGCATGGCTACATGTATATAAACCTAACAGTTATTACTCTGAAGGATAAAGACATTTAGACCTGAATGATTCAGAGTTTTTTTTTTATTTGTTACTGCTACAATGTTGTGCAATGGTTTGTAAAATTATTACAGCTAACTGCATAACATAATAAAACTCAATGTTGAATATGTATTAGCGTATCCTGTGAAGAGTGAAGAGTCACAGTGAATTAGAAGTGAAAGTTAGTTTTTGATGAATAAAAGCAGATGACATTAATTGACTACTTAGACAACATCCATCGAATTTCTTAAGGGTGTGCAGTATAAGACTGTGAACTTTGGCAGGTCAGTATCTGCTAGATTTTTTTTAATTTTAATTACCTAATAGGAAGAGGTACATCACTGGATGGCATTATAGGCTAGTGTTTAATTGTTAGAGAAATTTACATTCCCTAATATTCTGACTATATACCAAGTAATAGCTTTCATTTTGGAGTTTATCAACCATTTTTAAACGGGAATATTTTGGCATTACTCTCAGAAAACTGCAGTGTGATAATGAAACTCAAAGACCATTCGGCGTTTGAAAAATAGCCTTTAAATTGCCGGGTAAACAGAATGTGGTTATAAATTTCCTCTTGGACAATTTTTGTATCTAAAATCACGCAGGGTTTTACAGAATTCCACATTTGCTTCACTGTTGGAGTCATAAAAAAGTCTTCCTATTTTTTTTTTTTTATGCAGTTAGAAGTTAGCGTGTGCCACACGGATTGTGGTGATAAGTTCCTAAGTTTTTCAAATGAGAAATTCATTCCTTTGGAGCACCTAATCAGTATATAAGTACATGAGTTAAAACTTTGCTTCTGTACCCCAATCCCATTCTGCACAAATGTGGTGCTTACTGAATGCATGGTCCTCTTTGCACACATATGTCAAATTTCAAGTATTTATATGAATGAATGTACATCTTTGTAAACACATGTAGGCACATGGAAGAAATCATTTTTTTTTTGTCCAAATTGTTAAAAGTCTGGTCCTTTTATTTTTTTACCATTTAACAGTAGTATATCCTAATAATCTCCCTCTCAGGGTGCAGGGAACAGCATCATTGTTTTTAATGATATCCCATTTTAAGCAAACACACTATTTGGTTAACCGATTCCCTGTGGGTAGTTTCCCCTTTTCACCATTTGAAATTATTCTCACAGATCATCTTTCTTCATATACTCTCTAAAGTGATTAAGTTCCAGTTGATTTTTTTCCAGTTTTATTTGATCATCCTATATGGAAAAAAAATTATGCGATATACTGAATAATGGAAAGCTAGAAGCAAGAACATGCATAAATTAAAAGCCGCCCATGAATAACGTGTATCTATTCAGGTTCTTTATTAGTCTGTCTTACATACTCTAACCCAGGGAGCCTACTTATTTCATCCTGCCGTGCTGGCCTTTCTAGAAAGCACTGCGGAGAACAGTCCTCCTCCATCTCAGCAGCACGTTAGGGTTATAAAATTTTGATTCTACACTGCAGCAATTAAATCAAAATCTCAATGGGTGGAGCCCAACCTTGGTGAGCCACACTAGATGATTCCAGATGCCGCAGATGCTGAAGATGACTGATTCTGAGAAAAAGATGTTTCCTGGAGTAAAGCAGATGCATAAGAAAAAAAAATCCAATGAATGTCAGCAGAAAAATTCCAGTAACCTAATCTGTCATCAAAAGTTAAGACATATGATGAACATATCTATAGAGTGCTTTTTTTTTTTTTAAATAAGAAATTTCAGGTCTGTATTTCTAGGCCTTATTTGGTTGTTGGAAACAGAGGGATACGTGCTAGCACATTGCTATTCCTCTTGTCTGCTACCACAGCTTGTGGCCCCTCTTTGAAACATTTGTCTTAGCTGCATTTTATATGTTCTTTTATATGTTCTTTTAAGGCATGACACTCTTCAAACGGTGTTTTTCTCCTGACGGGGGATACGCTCCCTGAGAAGAGGGCTTTTGGCTACTTCAATCCATACTCCATCCCTAGGGGTTAGGCGCAGTGCTGACAGGGTTGGCTTGAGGTCAGTGCTGGTCCTGTGAATTAATGATTAGCACTTTGGGAAGTCAAAGGAAATCTGGGGCTCCAGGGAACAGCATGGGACCAGACTGTCCCTGGTTTTGCCCTTTTAAGGCTCTCATATGGCAATGTAAAAACAAAGTGTGTCGTATTTCACTTATATTTAGATTTTTATACAGGGAAACACTTTGGGGAGAATGTAAATTTTCGTTGTGTGTGTGTGTGTGTGTGTGTGTGTGTGTGAGAGAGAGAGAGAGAGAGAGAGAGAGAGAGAGAGAGAGAGAGAGAATAACAATAGCAGAACAGACTATTACAGAGAAAAAAAGACATTTAATAAAGCAAGGGGTAAATTTATTAGTAAGGCAAATGATCATGCAATTTTTTTCAAAAGCTGATGATATTTACAAAAAATAATTCAAAAGAGACCTGGTTCTCATGCAGTTCAGAAAGATGGTAAGAGTTGGACTAAAAAAATGGAGTGTACAGGATCTGGGTCAATTCAGCACTGGAGAGGGATTGTCAGAACTCCATAAGAAAATGTTCTAAAGATACGAAAGTTATAATTTTTAACATCTAAAATTAAAGCTAACAGGTCTGGCATGGCACAGGAAAGAATAAGAATTTTTAAAAATGTATTCTTGGGCTTTAAAACTACACTGTAAAATAGCTACTCCAGTTATCAAATGAAGCATAGAATATTTCACTGTACTTCTGCAGATATAGACGAATTTCTAAACAGTGTTATTAACTAAGAAACGTAGAGCCACATACAGAGGTAATAGCCAAAGAGATCAGAGAACTATGGAAGAGCCACGACTACCTTATCTTACCATTCTCACCGCCGTTGCTTCCCCAGAGAGAGCTTCTTCCTGTCTAACTTGTATTTTTATTGCCTTCCTGTTCTGCCTTCTCATTGGCTCTAAGCCCAGCCACATTTCTTCCTCATCACTGCCTGTCTATACACACTTCCAGGTCTCTATGGTTGGTACTAGGATTAAAAGCTCGTGTCACCACGCTTGGCTGTGTCCTTGACCACACAGAGACTCTGCCTGCCATGTGATCAGATTAAGGGCGTGTGCCACCACCGCCTGACTCCTGTTTATGGCTATGTGACCTCGCTGTGTGACCTCTGATCTCCAGGCAAACTTTATTTATTAACATACAAAAATCACATTTCAGCACAATGAAAATATCACCACGTGTAGATTTTAATTTGTGCATTTGAGGAAATGAAACAATCACTGATAGTTTGATGGCCAGTGCCATTGTGCAGGTGACAATACCTTCTGTCAGATTTAGCAGGTTCAGATGCCTAGCAGCAATTCACCAACACAAAATGAACTCTCAGAGTTGTTTTGTAGACATTTTTTTCTCCTTTCTCCTTTTTTTGGGGGGGTATTGTTTTTAATCTTATTGGTCTTTTCTTTGTATAATTTGGTTTCTGTGTCTGTGGTATTCATGTGTAGGTGTGGGTGTGTTTCTTTCACATTATTTTTTAAAGAGAAAGAACAAAAAGTTGGGTGGGTGGGGATAATCTGGAAGGAATTGAGGGAGGGAAAATACCATCAAAATACATTGAATGAAAAAAGGTTTTTTTTTTTTTTTTTCTAGAAATAAAAGATAAACTTTCCCATCCATTCTTCCTCTTCCCCAACCACATTGTTTCTTTTTCTTTCTTTCCTTTAGTTTTTGTTTGTTTGAGACAAGGTTTTTCTTGCGTAATAGCCTTCCCTGTCCTAGGATTCATTTTGTAGACCAGGCTGGCCTTGAACTCACAAATTCTCCTGCCTTTGCCTCCATAGAGCTGGGATTAAAGATGTGTGCCACCATGCCCAGCCTATTTCTTTCCTTCTTCCTAGTAATGCCTATTGAACCAAGGGAACCTTCTTCATACCACACGTGTTTATTCGACCACTGATTGAAATCCCTATCCCTTTCAAATTTAGTTTTAGATTTCAGAAGTTACCCTGCTGGGCCTTGAATTCCTCCTATCATTCAGACAGACCTGGAACTTTTGATTCTCTTGCCTCAGCCTCCCATTAGCTAGAGATTATATCCAGAAAGATAAATTTCATTGGTAATTTCAGAAATAGAGAAGTCTGAAAGTGAGGGACCTAGAATGTGAACACATGGTGATATTGGATATGTAAAAAAATTAAAAATACTGGTTTTCATGTATTCAGTGTATACCTTTAGGTAAATACTGCTAAGTTATTTTCATGAGAAGAAATCTATCATAAAATAACCTCATAAGGTCCTTTTTATATGACTTCTCCACATAAGAATGAAGCCATCTTTGTGCAGATTAATTTTATCCTTCATTTCATTAGTTATTAATTGTGCCTCTTCAGTGTCCTTGTGTTGTTATTTCTACACTGACTACCAATTCTGTAAAAGCATCACTAAGAAGATATCTTTGCTCCAGAAAAAGAAAGGTGATATTTGTGATGTCAAGGGGCCATTAAAACAGAATGTATAGGCAATACCGGCATGTTAAAATTGATTGTCTTAATAAAAGAAAACAAGCTAAATAGCCTATGGAAATACGCAAACACACACATGATGTAAATTTGCATTCTGTTAGTTTTAGTTAGTGGGTTACGGTTTAGATAAACTGTTTCCTCAAAAGATTCAGGTATGGAAGGTATGTTCCCCAGTGCCACGTGCAATATTAAAATGTGGGATGACTGTAAAGTGATTGGATTCTGATGGCTGTGGCTTTGCCACTGGTCTTATCAGTTGCTGGTTCATTGGATGGCCTGTGGGGAGATGGTGGGGACTATAACATGTACCCTGACTAGAGGACGCAGGTGACCGGGCAAGTGCCTCTGGGGCTTGTTCCTGTTTCAGACCTCACTGCACTCTGCATCTTGACTGCCACGAAATGAGCAGATTCACCTACATCCTCCCCTGATACCCCTTGTCCAGCAGCCCAGCAGCAAGGAACCATGTGGCTATAGATGGAAGCCGTCAAAGCTGTGGATCAAAATAACTTTTCCTTTAACTTTGGCTTTCTCAGGTAACTTTTTTTTTTTCACAGTCCTGAGAAGCTAACACATACATCATGCTTTTCAGCATTTGTTCTAATAATACCGCTTCTCACTTTTTGACTACAGAGCAATAGAATCACAGTGCTAAGTGCTTATCATGTAGAGATGTAGTTTAGAACTATATAACTAGGGTACCTTCTATCCTAATTTTTCAGTGTTTTGTGAGTTGACAAAGTTCAGATTAATAAAAGATTTTCTTAATAAACTTTAAATCCAGTAAAAAATAGTATCATTTTGTAAGGACAGTCTCACAGATTTTAGAAGGTTTGGAAATTTCATTAAACCAGAATTCTGTCTCTGGTGCCATGCCCTAGAGATTAGTCTATCCATTCTCCTGTTTTACAGATGAAAACTCTAATTCTCCAAAGCTGAAAGAGCTGTGAGCCATATACAGATTCCAGAATCCCTTTACTCCATGTTCACTGCTCTTTCCTGTCATTTTTTCACTGAGCTTTGAGTTAATCAGGGCCAAATATTTGTTATCTATGATTTCCCTTTCATTTGGCAAACTCAGAATTTATTTTTCTTCAAGAAACCCAACATTATCCTCTTCTTGTACTCTGAAGCTGGCTTGGGGATTTATAAATGGAAATAATGTTAACACACTCCAAATCTGTGGATATCTGGTCCAAGTGTTTAGATTACATTAAGGTATAAAGGTCAGGACTAGAAAAGACAGAATATATTGAAAGTGGAACCACTGTGAGTATGAACATAGCATCCACCAAATACATAAAAATGGTCACATATTGACCTTGACCTTCTTATTATGAATCTGTTCAAACTAGATAGAAATACCTGTGTAATTTAATTACCTATTTTTTTTGTTTTTTTCATATTAGTTTATTTGTGTGTGTGTGTGTGTGTGTGTGTGTGTGTGTGTGTCCATACATGAGACAAAGCATGTGGAGGTCAGAGGACTGCTTGAAAGAGTCAGTTGCCTCTTTCAACTGTGTAGGATTTAGGGTTGAACTCAGGCCCTAAGGCTTGGTAGCAAGTGACTTTGCCTTTACTGAGCCATCTTGTGAGCCCTAATACATTTATTGTTGACACTACTATTTTTATCTCTAAGAGTAGATTTGTGTAATTATAGTTTCATGCATTCATGTATAACTTCTATTCAAAAACTCAAATACATTGACCCTAAGGAATTTAATTTCTTATAGTTCTAAAACAGGGAAGCCTGAATAATTTCAGGAAAAGGTTAGTGTGCCGGGTGCCTGCATTTAAAAGGGTCGTGGAAGACCTCAGGAGAAATACTTGCTTAAGGTCATGTACTTAAATGCAGGACATTTATATCAAAACTCTAATTTGCATATGCTTATAAAATATAAAGAGAGAATAAGAAGAAAAACTGAAGGGAGATCTTAATAAATTATCCAAATAAACACAACGTTATTGTGCAGTGAGTAGATTCTGCCATCTATAAAGGAATCTAAGAATAGACTTCAAGGTAAAATTTGATAATGTCATCTTCTAATAATAATAAATCCATTATTACTAGTGACTAATGGGTATAATTTTAAGGCGCAGGAACTGACATTGAAATGTCTCACAGCATATTCTTCCACCCTCTATAAATGTGAAGATACCAGATGAAAATTTATAGTGTGAGTTTGGGGAGTGTGTTATAATTTGAGGCGAGACATTGTAAAGAAGTCGTGCTTTTGAATGAGGTTATGAAAGGATGTGGTGGTGGGGGGGAAGACGAAGATTCTCTGTTGGGCTCCTAACTTCCCTCTTAAACAAATAATCAGGTATGTCCTTGTGAGCCGCGCACCCTTCCCATCATTGGAGGATCTAACAATGATCCAAACATACAGTATTCCCGGCCACTGTGAAATCTTGCATCTTGATGATCTGTAGACTGCTACGGGCACCCCATCAGAACAGGACAGAGGGGGAGAAGGAGGTAGTGGAGAAAGGGGTAGAGCAGGAAGTTTGAAGAGCAGAAAGACTGTAAAGGCATTATGTCTGCTGTGGATGTTTCTGTGACTCCATTTCTAGCATGAGCTGTCCCTTCCTACACTCCTGCATGTTGGTCTGAGTTTAACTCTGCACCCTGCAGTATCATCTCACTCTGATTCACATCTCACAGGTGGTCCCCCCACCCCTCTCTCTCTAGTTGATTCTGGTCAGCTTGGGTCACGACTTTTGTATCTCAGAGCTCACCATGGTGCTGATCTGTGTAATGCTCTTTCAGTGAACAGGCATCACACTTTTCTGGCCGAGTTATCAGTTATTTAGAAACACATCTTGGTATTGACCATTCTTACTACTTTGGGGTTGGTTAATATTGCACTCTAAAAGTTTAAGCCCCAGTACTACAACAGGAAGAAGGTTCACAGGATGAAGAGTTGTTGGCTCCCTCTCTTCCTCCAATTGATGTCTCTCAGCTCTGCTCTCTGCCTT
>CABHPP010142453.1:0-29738 GCA_902168425.1 Peromyscus attwateri | reverse complement strand
AAAAAAAAAAAAAAAAAGAAGTTCCTATGAATATGCGAGTGTCCAAGGCAGGTTTCACGATGTGACTCAGCCTGATCTTGAACTCATAATGTCCCTGCCTCTGTTACCCAAGTTCTGGGAATTTGTGTATGTGCAAATTTAGATATTTAAAACATATATTTTAGATCACGAAGTATGAAAGTCACTTTGAAACTGCTTATTTTTACATGCATGTTTTTATGATAGCAACATTTTTTTGCCTGTCTCCAGGCAGTTTTTTCCAACAGGAAATTTACTTATGTTTTCATGTGCATTTTCCATCAAATAACTTAATTAGCAGTGAGTAGATTAATGATTGATGTCTCTTTGGCCTGCTCATCATGATATACCAGTGGCTGCTAGTTCATTCTTCAGTTTTCTTGATAAACTATCAATACATTAACACTTGAAGAGTGGGATACTCTTCCCTATAGTAGTAATATTTCCTAAACGAAAGAATGGATAGAAATTCATTACTTTAAATCTCATTTTCAAAAGGTCTAAATATGTTATCGCAGTTCATGGTTTATTAAATAAGAACACAAAGTGCCCTAACTATAAAATAGCATTAACCAAATGCAGGGTGAATCGGGTTCTTGTAAGAACCTTCACAACCACTTCTGGCAGCTGTTTCCCTTTATCACTAATATGTGCATATATAAATAAATATCATGAGATGAGAAATAAGGCTCTCATCATTTCTTGTGACATACTTAATGTCCATTTATTGTTTTTTATATATTAGTAAAGAGCTCTTGTAAGCTGGGCTAAGTGGTGTAGCCTTATAATATTAGCTGCTCAGGAGAAAGGCAGGAAGATCCCCAGGTCAAGGTCATCCTCGACTGTAGAATAGCTTTTAAATCAGCTGGGGCAACTTGGTGAGATCTTGCCTCAAAGCAGTTAAATTTCACCAAATGGAGGGATGTTGTGGTAATATAGTTCATTGGCAGAGTGCTTGCCTACCAAACACCGAGCACACAGTACTACAAGACTAAACAAACAGACAAGATGTTCATTTATAATTAATAGATTTTCATTCTTTATTGTCCACTGCATATAATAGAGTTGTAAGTCAGTTTATTTATTCATTAATTGATACATTCATTCATTAAAATATTTTATTATATACTTATGAATATAATCGATTATATCATATACAGCCATTGCTAGTACAGAATATACAATCACCTTAGAAATAACTTTGTATTCTGTTTAATGGGAAAGAGCAAGTGGTGGGAGTCATTGTATGAGTAAACATAGACACCAGCAGAACACATGGAAGGAGCATGTGCTCTCACCTCATGTCTACAGGAAAGTTTCCTACACAGAGTGGCATAAAATTTGAGACGTTGAGTAACTAGAGCATGAGAATCAGTGATTTCAAAGAAAAAGAATTCAAAACCACCAGCTACTCCTGTGGAGGTAGTTAACAGCATCTGGGTGACTTACCTAGTTGATGTGTTGTTCAGAAGAAAAAAAGCTTAAATAATATTTCCATTGAGGCAAAAGTCATAGAATTAGGTTGGAATGGTGCATGTTAAGGGGCTAGTGAGAGGAGCAGAGGCAAGGTCACTAATCAACCACTGTAAAATTCCAGTTAAGCAGGAAAAGTTGCAGAGACCTGCATTGTTCTGGCAGACAAGGACACTGTAGGGAATATGTGGATATGGGAAAAAATGCATATCTGATTATTAAATATCTCATCACAATAAAATGCAATATTTTGAAAAATTAAAAGTGAAGGCTCTTATTTCATCTGTCTTTTCTCACACTGTTCTTCCTCTGGGAGAAGCCAGGGAGGACAGGTGCTCCACCATGGTTCCCTCGGAATTGACACATACATTCCAGGACGGAAGAAGGAAGTTTGTGAGACTCAGGAGGCAAATTAAAGCCATATGTCTGGGAATGCACAAACGTGCAAGTCTCAAAGGGCCCTTCCCAGCTTTGAGAAGAGTAAACAACTGCCAAGGAGGGGCTTCTGAGATGTACAGATGCTCAAAAGAGTGTCAGACCAGCTCAGCTGCCTGCAAATCATGCGGAGAGCTCCAGGGCTGAGGCTTTTGTCCATTGCACCCATATTGGGGGATTGGGCTGTTCAGTGATGCTGTTGCTATGAAGTCAGCCCTGCTCCTGAAAGTAACCCATCACTATTCTCATGTTAGGAATCCCAGTACAAATTCATTGGCTCACCAAGTTGAACTTTGGTTCCATCATTACTTGGTCTGTTGTAAGTTCCCTGTCTGAGGTGAATAGAGTTGTGTGTTGCCCATACCTAGGAAGTCTCTCACACAGCAACAGAAGGCACAGAGACTGAAACAATAGAACAAAGATAAGAAAGCCCCATATCAAAACAGCTTCCAACTCCAGCAGACATCCCCAAGCTAACCCACAGTCCATGTCTGCCAGAAAACCAGATAGGCTGCCTTCAAACTTTCTCTTCTCTGTGTTCCTCCTGATCTAATCCCCCAGTCTCATCCCCAGCTCTGCAGCAGAACAGCCTTGGCAGCATTCCCTGCCATACCTTCACCCCTCTCATCTCCTCTGGATCCCACATATCTTCCATTTCTAACCTGCCTCCCCCCCACTCATTGCTTTTTTCCAGCACTCACCTCCTGCAGGCATACCCTGCTAACCCACAGGCAACCAAAGGCCACACATGCCAGAAAGCCAGGCAGGCTACCCACAGACCTCCTCTTTTCTTGCTGTTCCCCAGTTCTACTTCCCCAGTCTCATCCTCAACTCTACAACAGAGAACTCTCTGCAGCCTTCTCTGACCCCTTGCTCCCTTCTCCCATGGATCCTACAGATCTTCCCCTTCTAACCTTCCTCCCCTGACTTGTTGCTTTGTTCTAGACCCCAAATTCAGTAGGCACCACCTGCTAATCCAAGGGCTGCTCCTTCTAGGGCAACAAGCAGGATGAAGGCAGACCTACAACCCTCCTGCTGCTCCTGAGATCCAATTGTCCCAATTTCATCTCCAGCTCTGTAGCAGGAAATCTGCTATGGTCTCTTTCTCTCTGACTCCATCCCCAAGGGGTCACAATAACTTTCTCCTCCAACCTTCTTTCCCCCATCTCATCCCAGTATCCCAGCCTCCAACAACAGTAGGCATTGCCTGTAAACACACCAGCTGACCAGGCCAGTAAAACAGGCAACATGGAGCTATCACACTCTCCAAAAATCCAGGGAGGAAATTGAAATTAAGGAACAACACACCTACCCAATAAAGACAAATCTACAAATCAGCTCCTAGACCTATAATCGTCCCGAAACCAGATGTCTAGATGACAGCATAAAAACACAAGCAATAATAGCAAGGACAATATGACTCAACTAGAGCCCAATAATTCTACTGTAGCAGGCCTTGTATATTCCTGCATAGCTAAAGCACAAGAAAAAGACCATAAAACCAACTATGTGAAGAGGATTGGGGCTATTAAAAAGAAAATTAATAAATCTAATATATCCAGAAAAACACAAACAAAAATTTGGAGGAAATTAATAAATCTCTCAAAGAAAACCAGGCAAACACAAAGAAAGAGTTGAAGGAAACAAAACTGTTCAAGACCTGAAAATGGAAATAGAATCAATAAAGAAAATGCAAATAGAGGGAATTCTGGAAATGTAAAATTTAGGAATTCAAACCAGGAAGCACAGAGGAAACCTTTACCAACAGAATATAGGAGTTGAAAGAGAGAATCTCAGGCATTGAAGATGTAATAGAAGTGGATACCTCAAAGAAAACATTAAATCTGAAAAACTCCTGACACAAAACATTCAGGAAATCTGGAACACTATGAAAAGACCAAACCTAAGAATAATAGAAATAGAAAAAGAAGAATCCCAGCTCAAAGGCCCAGAAAATATTTTCAACAAAATCATAGAAGAAAATTTACCTAACCTAAAGAAGGACAAGCCTATAAAAAAAGTGTACAGAACAGTACAAGAAGCATACAGAGCACCAAATAAATTGGACCAGAAAAAAAGTTATCTCATCTCATAATAATCAAAACACTAATGATACAGAAGAAAGAAAGACTATTAAAATGCTTCAAGGGAAATAAACCAAGTAACATATAAAGGCAGACTTATTAGAATTACAACTGGATTCTCAGTGGAGACTCTAAAAGCCAGAAAGTCCTTGACAGATGTGTTGCAGACTCTAATAGATGGAGAAAAATGATACTATTTGATAACATCAAATTTAAGCAATATCTATTTACAAATCCAGCTCTACAGAAGATACTAGAAGGAAACCCCAAACCTAAGGAGATTAACTGCACCCATGAAAACACAGGAAATAAGTAATCTCAAACAAGCAAAATAAAATGAAGGGAAGTGAACACACACACACACTCACACATACCACCACCAACAACAACATAATAGGAATCAACAATCATTTGTCACAGATATTTCTCAAGATCACTGGTCTCAATTCCCCAATAAAAAGACACAGTATAACAGAATGGATAAAAAAACAAGATTCATCCTTCTGCTGTATCCAAGAAACACATCTCAATCTCAAGGATAAACATTACTTAACGGTGAAGGCTTAGAAAAAGATATGGAAAGCAAATGTACCTAAGCAGCAAGCTGGTATAGCCATTTAAATATCCAACAAAAATGAACTTCAAATCAAAACTAGTTTAGGCATAGTGAAGGAAACTGCATACTCATTAAAGGAAAATCTATCAAGATAACATTTCTTTTCTTAACATTCATGCCCCAAAGACAAAGGCACCCATATTTGTGAAAGAAATACTAGTAGAGCTTACATCACATATTGACTCCATACACTGATAGTGGGACACTTCAACACCCCATTCTTACCCAAGGACAGATCATCTAGACAAAAACTAAACTGAGAAATGGACCTAACAGATGTCTACAGAACATTTCACCCAAACGTGAAAGAGTATACTTTCTTCATTGTAACTCATGGAATAGTCTCCAAAATTAATCACATACTCAGACAGTATAAAGCCAGTCTCAAAAGATAAAAGAAAATTGAAGTAACTTTCTGCATCCAATCAGATCCCAGGGATTAAAGTAGGATATCAACAGCAATAGAAACAACAGAAAGCTTACAAACTTATGGACACTGAACAACTTCCTACAGAATGAAAAATGTTACAAGACAGAAATAAATCAAAGCCATTCTAGAATTCAATGAAAATGAATACACAGCATATCCAAACTTACGGGACACAATGAAAGTGGTCCTAAGAGGAAAATTCTAACACTGAGTGTCTATATAAAAAAAAAAAAGTTGGAGAGATCACATACCTGAAAGCTCCAGAACAAAAAGATATAAGCATACCCAAGAGAAATAGACAGCAAGAAATAATCAGACTGAGGGCTGAAATCATTAAAATAAAAAGAGAGAACAATATAAGAATCAATGAAACAAAGAATTAGTTCTTTGAGAAAATCAACAGGATAGACAAACTCTTATCCAAACAAACTAAAAGGCAGAGATAGAATACCAAATAAACAAAATCAGAAATGAAAATGGGGATATAACAACAAATACCAAGAATCATAATGATACACTTTAAAAAGCCTATATTACACTAAATTGGAAAATCCAAAAGAAATAGATAATTTTCTCAATAGATACTATTTACCAAAGTTAAATCAATTTAAATATACCCATAATAAATAGATAAATAATTTAATAGACCAACAACACCTAGTAAAATAGAAGCAGTCATTAAAGGAGAAGATTTTCTGAACAGGTCAGGAACAGTGTAGGTACTAAATTAATAAATGGGACTTCATGAAACTGAAAAGCTTTTACAAGGTAAAGGACACCACCTATAGAACAAAGTGGCAGCCTTCAGAATGGGAAAAAATACAGAAACTCCACATTTGATAGGGAGGCATATCCAAAATATATGAGGAACTCAAGAAACTGAGTACCAAAAAAACCAAATAATCCAATTTTAAAATGTGCTACCAATCTAAACAGAGAATTCTCAATAGAGGAATTTCATATGGCTGAGAAACACTTGAAGTAATGGTCAACATCCTTAACCATCAGGGAAATGAAAATCAAAAGTACTTTGAGATTCCATATTACACCTGTCAAAATGGCTAAGATTAATAACACAAGTGACAGCTCATGCTGGTGAGGATATAGAGCAAGGGGAACACTCCTCCATTACTGGTGGGAGTGCAAACTTGTACAGTCACTATGGAAGTCAATGTGACAGTTCCTTAGAAACTTGGGAGGGAATTGATTCATCTCAAAATCCAGCTGTACCAATCTTGGGCATATACCCAAAGGATGCTTCATCCTACCACAAGGACACTTATGTATTCATGTTCATTGTGGCTTTATTCATAATAGCCAGAAACTGGAAACAACCTAGATTTTCCTTAACAGATGAAAGGATAAAGCAAATTTACACATTGGAGTAATACTCAGCTGTTAAAAAAATGACATCATGAAATTTGCAGGCAAATGAATGGAGCTAGAAACAATCATCCTGAAAGCTAAACCAGACCCAGAAAGGTAAATATGGCATGTATTCACTTATAAGCAGATATTAGCCTTAAGGAAATGATAACCAAACTACAATCCATAGACCAAGAGAGGTTAGGTAAAGAATGGGGGTCTGTGGGGTATAAATGGATCTCCCTGTGTGGGGGAAATAGAATAGATTTTGGGGGAAACAGAATAGATTTTGAGTGCTAACTGGGAGGCAGTGGGGATGGGAGGAGGAAAATCACATGGGTGGGAGATTAGGTGGAAGGAGAAAGAGTACCAGCAGAAATGGCTGGAATTGTAGGCTTTTTGGTGGGTGGTGCAGAAACCTAGCACAGAAGAATCTTTCTGGAATCTATGAAGATGATAACAATAATAACTCCTAGTAGTGGGAGGTATGGAATTTCAACTGGCCACCCATTGTTGCCTGGTAAGGCTTTTAGTGGCAGGACTAGGTTGCATTTAATTTCCTTGTTCACCAAGGGTGTCCCATGAAAATTCCTAAATAATCTTTGCTGTAGTGAAGACAGAGGGTTTCTCTCTGCAAACTGACAATAGGGCCCCATTGCTTAGGACTATACCCACACAAATCAATGAACATAGAGAAGTTGAGCTGGTGCCTACGTGGAGCTTTCACCCCTATACTCTAGTGTCTTTGGTGAGCTTTGACCTACAATCTGTCCTGCCTGCAAAATATGATAGGGTAATTGCTGTGAAATAATCCCTTTGTACACCATGGAGATTTATCACTGTGATTGGTTAAATAAACAAACTGGCTGGCTGAATGAACAGAATAAGGTTTTGTGGAAGAGCCAAACTGAGAATGCTGGGAAGGAGAAGGGTGGAGTCAGGAGAGCCTCAAGGAGACACAGAGAAGGAAGGTGGGCATGCTGCACTGAGAAAAGGTACCAAACTATGTAACAAAGCATAGATAAGAAATATGGGCTAATTTAAGTGTAAAAGTTACACTTAGCTAGTAACAAGCCTGAGCTATCGGCCAAGCATTTATCATTAACATATGCAAGAGACCTAGGGTGAAATCAAATACTACTGCTAAAAAAATCCTAATGATATTCTGCTACACTCATAGATTGGTCACTTATCCAGTCATTATCTGAGAGGCTTATTCCAGCAGCAAATTGGAACAGATGCAGAGACCCACAACCAGACATAAAGTAGAGAAAATCCAAATGTGTGGTCTCCATCAAATCTCTCCTCTCAGAGCTCACTGATTCCCCCAGAAGCAGTACGAGTCAGAGGGGCTGGAGAACACCAGGACAATAAGACCCTGTGTATCAACTAAGAAAGGTACATATGAGTTCACAGAGACTGAAACAGCAAACAAAAGCCTACATGGGTCTGCACCAGGTCCTCTGTGTATATATTACAGCTTTTAGTTTAGTATTTTTATGAGACTCCTGAATATGAGAATGAGTGGCTCTGTGACTCTTGTGCCTGCTCTTGGAACTCTTTTCCTCCTATTGGGTTGCAGTGTTTAACTTCAATATGACTTCATCTTATTATGTTTTGTTTTATCATGCTTGGTTGTTATCTCTTAGAAGCCTGTTCTTTTCTAATGAGACAGAAAGGGAGAGGATCTGGAGGGTAGGGGAAGTGGGGAGGAACTAGGAGAAGTCAAGGGAGGGGAAAATATAATGAAAATATATTGTATGAGAAAAGAATCTGTTTTCAATAAAGTGAAAAAAAGAAATAAAGAAAGCCCCATAGCTAGGGAAGAGAAAGGTAAAAATTATGCTAATTACATCAAACTGGTTGATGTTTGTTATATACATATATGTACAATCATGCCAAGATAAAAGAAAAGCATTTGGGGTGAATTTTAGATATGTCATTGCTAAGAGAGCAAAAAGTCTGTGTTATTTCCTGATATTTTGCTTCTGTAGTTAATTTCTCACTGTCATCAGGATTAAACTCAAACCCTGAGCATGTTGTGTAAGGGCTGTACCCCCACCATCTCTAAGACATTTTTTTTAAAAGGATATGGGTTGAAAGGAAAAAAAAGATTTTGTTTTCTTATGTGTTTGTTTTCTTTCATTTAAAAAAATAAATTAGTATTGGTTCTGTGGGTAAAGCATATTTACATTTCAAAGGGAAGGATACTAACATGTTTTGTTTTACTATTATTAATTCAGTTAAGGGCAGAAAACCAGAGTCCTTCAAGCAGCATCAGCTCCCTCACATTCTCAAAAATCATGTGCTTTATCCTCATATGCTTTCCACCTTGGTGGAATTTGAGAAAACCATGGATGGTCAAAAAATGCTTAGTTTTGTAAATGAGTGTGATTACCCACAGAGTGGTCTATGTTGTGATAAACTATAAACTCATGATCATTTATTTAGTTGCAGATGTTCAGAAGAAGTTAGGGCTGTCACCTGAAAACTATGCATGTGAAAAAGAATAAATAAGAGCATCTTTTTGTCATATTGAAGTATGAAACTTTAGATAGTGAGAACTAATTTCATTGTTCTACATTTTTCTGACTGTAATATTAATGCAGAGAACAACTAATGTGGCAAAATATTTTTCTATAAAAATGTTCATTCATTCATTATTAAATGAAGGGGTACTCTGAGGAATAACTTGCTTCAAAATCTTCACTATTTAATTTTAACTTCTTCAAATAGCTATAATTTGGGTGGAAATCTTCTTTTAAGTTGTCTATCCCAATCTAAGAGTTACTTCTTCCTAAATTCATATCCTTTTTTTATATTTTTGTGTGTTCTGCTTATAATATGAACAAAATACTTGTATAATTTTAGGATATCTATTTGATTCTTTTTTATTTTCTTTCTATTTCATTTAGTTAAAGATTGAATCTAGAAATTCTTGGTGTAGCAAAATGATGACCTATGAGATCTTTAATACTTTATGTGTTGAAAAGAATTTAAAATAAGTAGCTAAGTTAACCAAAAATGAGAAAATCATAAGTTGGTAGACACAAAAGCCAATGTTGGATGGGGTACATGAGTTAATTTGAAGGTGCAATTTTGTGTGTGTGTGTGTGTGTGTGTGTGTGTGTGTGTGTGTGTGTGTGTGCGCCAAGAAGGAGATAGAAACTGGATGTAATTATCTTAGGACTTACAATATAAGATCAATTTAGCCTTAAACCAGGACTTAAGGCATGAAAAAAGAAATCATATTAGAAAACAGCTGAGCCCCAACTGCATCCCCTCCCCTTGGCTCCCCTAGGGCGCACAATGCCCACAGCTTTACCAGAGGCCAGGCTGGTCCTAGAGACCCCAGGTGAGATACCACCCACTGCCCACTAAACCTCTTTAAGTCTGTCTAACAACCCCAGACTCCACCCCTACCCTTGGGCTCCATATCATGGTCAATAACTTCAGAAGAAGACCAGTTTTACCAGAGACCAGGCCAGATCTAGGACTTCAGGCCCCAAAAGCCCCAGAGGGGATACCCTACTTGATCTGAAGACTTGGCTATTTAGGCCAGAAGACCAGTGAGAAAAGAGAAAACAAGGAACAAAACACTCATCCAAAAAAGACAAATGCAGGTATCAATACCTAGACCTGTAATCATCCCAAATCCATATGCCTAAACACCACTGTAAGAACACAATTAGTAACAGAAATGGCAATATTACACCACCAAAACTTAGCTATCTAATGACAGCAAAATTTGAACAATCTCACACAGCTGAAGCACAAGAAAATGACATTAAAATGACTTTATAAAGGTGATAGAGATCCTTACAGAAGAAATGAAAAAATTCTTTAAAGAAATTGAGGAAAAGACAAACAAAAAAATTGGACAAAACCAATAAATCCCTAAAAGAAAGCCAAAAAATTACAAACAGGTAAAGGAAACTGTTTAAGACCCGAGAATGGAAATATAAGCAATAAAGACACAAAGAAAGAGAATCCTGGAAATGGAAAATCTGGGTAAGTGAACAGAAACTGCAGATGCAATTATCACCAACAAAATAAAAGATATGGAAGTGAAAACCTCAGATGTTGAAGACACAATAGAGAAATGGATTCATCAGTCAAAGAAAATGTTAAATCTAACAAATTCCTAACACAAAACATCCAGGAAATCTGGGACACTATGAAAAGACCAAATGTAAGAATAATAAAAATAAAGGGAGGAGAAAAAACCCAGATCAAAAACACAGAGAACATATTTAACAAAATCTTAGAAGAAAATGTGCCCAACCTAAAGAAGGACATGCATATAAAAGTACAAGAAGCTTACAGAATACCAAACAGACTGGATTAAAAAAGAAAATCACAATGCTACATAATAACCACAACACTAAACATTCAGAACAAAGAAAGAATATTAATATTGGCAAGGGGAAAAGGCAAAGTAACATATAATGGCAGACCTATTAGAGTCACTCCCAAATTCAGAAGACCCTAAAATGCAGAAGGGCCAGGACTGATGTCTTTCAGATTCTAAGAGGCCATAGATGCCAGCCCAGACTACTATACCCAGCAAAACTTTCAATCACCATAGTTGGAGAAAATACGATATGTCATGACAAAGTCAAATTTCAACAATATCTATCCACAAATCCAGCCCTACAGAAGATACTAGAAGGAAAACTCTAACCCCAGGAAGTAAACAACACCCACAAAAACACAGGCAATAGATAATCTCACACCAGCAAAACCCAAAGAAAACACACACACACACACACACACACACACACACACACACACACACACACAAAACCACCACCAAAACCACCACCAACAAAGTAACAGGAATTAACAATCATTGGTCATTAATATCCCTCAATATTATTGGACTCTATTTGCCAATAAAAAGACACAGGCTAAATAAATGGATACAAAAACAGGATCAAGCATTGTGCTGCCTAAAGGAAACATACCTCAACATCAAAGACAGACATAACCTTAGAGTACAGGGTTGGAAAAAGACTTTCCAAACAAGCAGATCTAAGAAAAAGCAGGTGTGGCTATTCTAATAGCTACCAAAACAGACTTCCAATCAAAATTCATTAAAAGAGATAGAGAATGGCATTTCATATTCATCAAAGAAAAAGTCTAGCAAGATGATGTCTCAATTCTGAACATCTATGCCCAAAATATAAGGGTGTCCACATTTGTAAAAGAAACATTACTAAAGCTTAAATCACATATTGAACCCCACACAATAATAGTGGGAGTCTTCAACACCCCACTCCCACCAATGGACAGGTCATCCAGACAGAAACTAAATAGAGACATAATGGAACTATCAGACATTATGACTAAAATGGACCTACAAGACATATACAGAACGCTTCACACAAATGCAAAAGAATATGCCTTCTTCTCAGTACCTTATGGAAACTTCTCCACAAAGCAAAGCAAGACTCAACAAAGCAAGTCTCAAAAATTACAAAAATTTGAAATAACCCCTGTATTTTGTCAGACCACCATGTGTTGCTTTTGCTTTTTGCTCTTTTTTGAGGGTCCTGCCACCCACCTCCCAAATAAATACATACACGGAGGTTTATTCTTAATTATTAACCCTTAATTCTTAGCTTGGCTTGTTTCTTGCCATCTTTCCTTATCTTTAAATTATCTACCTTTTGCCTCTGGGCTTTTCCCATTCTCTTACTTCTTTAAATCTTACTCTTACTTCATGGCTTGCTGTGTAGCTGGGTGGCTGGGTGGCTGGGTGGTTGGCCCCTGAAGACTTCCTCCTTCTCTGTCTACTTATTTCTCTCCCAGATTTCTCTTTATATATATTCTCTCTGTCTGCCAGCCCTGCCTATCATTTCTCTGGCCTTGCAATTGGCCATTCAGTTCTTTATTAGACCATCAGGTGTTTTTGACAGGCACAGTAACACAGAATCACAGAGTTAAACAAATGCAACATAAACAAAGGTAATACACCTTCAAATAATATTCTACAACAACCATGGATTAAAGCTGGATTTCAACAACCACAGAAAGCCTGCAAACTTACTGAAACTGAACAAATCTCTATGGATTTACCACTGGGTGAAAGAAGAAATAAAGAAAGAAATTAAAGATGTCCTAGAATTCAATGAAAATGAATGCACAAACTACCCAAAATTATGACACACAATGAAAGCAGTTCCCAACACTAAGTCCCTTCATGAAGCATTTGGAGAGATCTCATACTAACAACTTAACACCAGGCTTGAAATCTCTAAAACAAAAAGAAACAAACACAGCCACGAGAAGTAGAGAGCAGGAAATAATCAAACTGAGCACTGAAATCAATAAAATAAAAACAAAAAATACACAGAATCAATGAAACAAAAAGTTAGTTTTTCAAGAAATTCAACAAAATAGATAAACTCTTATCCGATCTAACTAAAGGGCAGAAAGAGAATATCCAAATCAGTAAAATCAGAAACAAAAAGGGGGATATGACAACATACTCCAAGGAAACCCAGAAAATAATTAGGTCATACTTCAAAAACTTGTACTCACAAAATTGGAAAATCTAAAAGAAATGGATACATTTCTTGATAGATACCATGTACCAAAGTTAAATCAAGATCAGATAAACAATTTAAATAGACCAATAACTCCTAAGGAAATAGAAGCAGTTATTAAAAGTCTCCCACCCAAAAAAAGTACAGGGCCAGACAGTTTTAAGTCAGAATTCTACCAGACTTTCAAAGAAGAGCTAATATCAATACTCCTCAAATTATTCCACAAAATAGAAGCAGAAAGAACATTGCCAAATTTTTTCTATGAGGCTACAGTCACCCTAATACACAAACCACACAAAGACTCAACAAAGAAAGAGAATTACAGACCAATTTTTATCATGAATTTTGATGCAAAAATACTCAATAAAATACTGGCAAACTGAATCCAAGAACACATCAAAAAGATCATCTACCCTGACCAAGTAGGCTTCACCCCAGAGATGCAAGGATGGTTCAGCACATGAAAATCTGTCAGTGTAATCCACCATATGAACAAACTGAAAGAAAAAGAAAACATATGATCATCTCATTAGATGCTGAAAAAACCTTTGACAAAATCCAATACCCTTTCATGATAAAAGCCCAGGAGAGCTCAGGAATATAGTAATATATCTAAACATAATAAAAGCAATATACAGCAAGCTAATTGCCAACATCAAATTAAATGGAGAGAAACTCAGAGCTATTCCATTAAATCAGGAAAAAGACAAGGCCATCTATTATCTCCACATCTATTCAATATAGTACTTGAAGTTCTAGCTACAGAAATTAGAGAAATAAAGGAAATCAAGGGGATACAAACTGCAAAGGAAGAACTCAAAGTATCATTATTTGTAGATGATATGATAGGGACCCCAGAAATTCTATCAGGAAACTCCTACCACTGATAAACACCTTTAGTGCTGTGGCTGGATGCAAGATTAACTAAAAAAAAAAAAAAAAAAGAAAAAGAAAAGAAATCAGTAGCCCTCCTATAAACAAACAATCAATGGGCTGAGAAAGAAATTCTAGAGTCAACACCTGTAATCGGAATTTGTAGTTGAAGTTTTCCTGTGCCCCACCCAGTCCACAGTCACTCAGACCCAAGTAAATACACAGAGGCTTATGTTAATTAAAACTGCTTGGCCATTAGCTCAGGCTAACTACTGACTAGCTCTTACACTTAAACTCAGCCCATTTATGTTAATCTACATGTCACCACATGTTTAGTGGCTTTACCTGTGTGCCATTTCATGCTGTTCCCTGGATGGCAGGCTGGCATCTCCTGACTCAGCCTTCCTCTTCTCAGAATTCTCCTTGTCTGCTTATCCCACCTATACCTCCTGCCTTGCTACTGGCCAATCAGCATTTTATTAAACCAGTGTACAAAAGCATTATCCCACAGCAAACACTCTTTACAATAGCTTCAAATAAAATAAAATATCTTAATGTAACTCTAACTAATCAAGTGCAAGACTTGTATGACAAGAACTTCAAGTCTTTGAAAAAATGAAAAAGGAGAAGAAATCAGAAGACAGAAAGATCTCCCATGCTCATGGGTCAGTAGGATTAACATAATAAAAATGGCCACCTTACCAAAAACAATCTACAGATTCAATGAAATTGCATTAAATTCACAACAAAATTCTTTACAGACTTTGAAAGAACAATACTCACCTTGATATGGAAAAACAGAAAAAAAAACACTATAGTTACAGTATAGCAAGTAGCTGTTCCAGCTTTGACCTTGAAGCACTGCCCCTAGTGAGGCAGCAGGTAACTGCTACACCTGCCTATGACCTGCCCCTGGGTGTGGCCTTTTTGGGCCTTCCCTTAAGACCTGGGATGCAAATGTGCTGGCCTCTCTTGGCTCCTTGTGATCCTGGATGATGGATTGCTGACCAAGTCAGAGTTCTCCAGAGAACCACTTTGGACTATACCTCACTTCTCCCAGACCCTGTAACCGACTCCTTTACTGGTTGTAAGTTGCCCCAAAATAAACCTCTTTTAACTACCAGATAAACTACATGGAATTACCTCGTTAATTGCCCCTTTAGTATAGCTAAAACAATGCTGTAAAATAAAAGAACTTCCAGAGGTATTATCATCTCTGATTTCAAGTTCTACTACAGAGCTATAGTAATGAAAACTCTATAGTATTGGCATAAAAACAGACACATGGATCAGTGGAATTGAATTGAAGTCCTAGATGTAAACCCACACACCTACAAATACCTGATTTTTGACATAACTGGATGTTGACATGTAGAAGAATGCAACATTCACTTCAGAGCTCAGTAGCTTTGATTTATTCATGGTTATGGTACGCTGTGTATCATCTTGAAGTTCCATAAACTTCCTGTACATCAGTTTTCCCTCATGTAAAATATTAATAAAAACAACATTAGCTAAATTTCTGTAACTTGATAGTGTATGCTTGTGAGAGTCTACATGATTATATAGTTTTTTTCTAAAAAAAAAATGGGTGACAAGGACAATTCAGGAAGAGAAAGTAGAATGGAAAAAAGACAATATTAAATAAGCTTTTTGAAAAAAAAAAGAATGCAAATAGATACATATCTATCACCCTGCACAAAACTCAGTTCCAAGTAGATCAAAGATCTCAACATAAATCCAGATACACTGAACCAGATACATAGAAGAGAAATTGGGAAATAGCCTTGAATGCACTGGCACAGGAGACAACTTCTTAAACAGGACATCAATGAGCAAACACTGAAATCTACAATTAATAAATGGGACCTCATGAAACTCAAGAATTTCTGTCAATAGGACAAAACGGCAGCCAACAGAATGGGAAAAGATCTTCACCAACCCCCTCATCTGACAGAGGGCTGATTTCCAAAATATATAAAGAACTCAAGAAACTAGACATCAACAAACCAAATAATTCAATTTAAAAATCAGGTACAGTTCTAAACAGAGGAATCTCAAATGAATAAGGAACACTTAAAGAATTGTTCAATATCCTTAGCCATCAGGGAAATGAAATTCAAAATGACTCTGAGATCCCACTTGATACCTATCAGAATGACTAAAATTAAAAGAAACACAAGTGACAGCTCATACTGGAGAGGATGTGAAGCAAGAGGAACACTTCTCCATTGCTGTTGGGAGTAAAAACTTGTACAGCTACTTTGGAAATCAATATTGCAGTTTCTCAGAATCTTGGTAATCAATCTACCACAATGCCCAGCTATAGTGTTCTTTGGTATATGCCCAAGGATGCTCAATCATACCCCAAGGACACTTGCTCAATTATGTTCCTAGTAGCTTTATTTGTAATAGCCAGAACCTGGAAACAGCCTAGATGTCCCTCAACTGAAGAATGGATGAAGAAAATGTGATACATTTACATCATGGAGTATTATTTAGCTGTTAAAAACAATGACATCCAGAAATTTCAAGGCAAATGAATGGAACTGGAAAACATCATCCTGAGTGAGGTAACTCAGACCCACAAAGACAAACATTGTATGTACTCATTCATAAGTGAACATTACCTGTAAAATAAAGGATAACTATGCTACAATCCACAGACCCAGAGAAACTAGATAACAGGGAGAGATCAAAGTGAGATGCCCACATATTCCTGGGAAGGGAAAATAGAAGAGATGTCATGAGTGGACTGAGGGTGAATGGGAATATGAGTGATCAGTGATTAATAATAATAATAATAACAATAATAATAAAAACAACTGAATCTGTAGAAAACAGAACCTTACAAAATTAGTATCTTTGGGCCAATTAGATGACTCAGTGGGTAAAGGGACTTCCTGCAATGCTCACATAAAAAGCAATAAACTTGTCCAGAGGTCACCATCAACAGCAATGTATGTATACTAACTGTGCTGTTTTTCTGACATTTTCTGTTTAACAAAAAGTATATCTCATCTCATTTAAACCTATTGGCAACTGGAAAATTGTTTATTGGGACTTCCATATACCACTGAGGAAAATGGGGATGTCACAATTCATTGGAATTGGACTATGAAGTTATGAAAATGGCATTTGAACTAATACAATGATTGCCAAGATGAAAGCCATTTTTGCTAATGTAGAAGTCCCTGGCATAGTCTTCCAGATTTCTTTTGTTAATTTGTGTATATGTATGTGCATTGAGTGCATGTTCACAAGTGTGTGTGTGTGTGTGTGTGTGTGTGTGTGTGTGTGTGTGTTATGATCATTTTCAGGTGTTGCTTAGACACTGTCTTTCTTGTTTTTCTGAGTCTCTCTCACCAGAATCTGGGGCTCACTGATTAGGCTAGCCTGGATAGCAAACAGGCCCTAAGGATCTACCTGTCTCTGTCTCCCCAGCACAAGACATTCAAGAGTATGCCACCACATTCAGCTTTTTAAAAATGTATTTTCTGAGGATCAAACTAAGGGCTTCAAGTTGTGTGGCAAGTACTCCTATGCCGACTGAGTCTTTTATCTCCTGAGCCATCTTCTTTTTGAAGGAAGAAAATTTTGAAGTGTTTTTTGTTAAAGAAACTTACACATGTCCTCTATTCCCATCTACTCTTCCTCACTACCTATATATCATTCTACTTTTCAGCAATTATATAGATTTCTTACCAAATGTTATTCATTATGATGATAGAAGACTACTAGTCAGTAAACCGGTTTCTAATGACCAATGGTAGTTATGAAAAAAGAATCCTGTGTGTGAGGTAGAAGCATCATCATCTGAGGACACAGATCTGAGCTCTGTTTTCAGTACAGTGGTACTGCCACTCTTATTTAAACAGAACAACTATGTTCAGGACATCCTTGTGACTAGTCTAAGATTACAGGATTTTTTTTTATTAAATTTGTTCTTTGAAGATGTCATATATACATATAATGCATTCTGATTATACTAATATCTATTCTCCTTTTACCTTCCCTTATTCCTATTAACTCCCTCCATGAAGGTCTCTTTACCTCACGTATTTCTTTTTCTTTTGTTTTGTGACCCATTGGATTTAATTAACTAGTACTATCTGCATGGCCATGACCTTGAAACTCTCCAGTGGACCCTGATGAGTTCACCAATGGATCTATAACTGAAGGTGATGACTTCCTCTCTTCTATACTCTATCACTAACCAATGCAAAACAATGTTTATGTTTCAGATGAGAATATATATTCCACCATTCATGTTGATACCAGGTTGAGATGGTATAATACATGTCTGACTATCGATTGTACTTTTTGCAAAAACAATCTACTCAAATTCAAACAATTGCAATGGCACAAGCAAACCTTGGCATACCTATCAGCTACAATATTTTACTTCTTAAATTATTACTCTACAAAGACACAGTTGGGCACATGCATGTGGAGATGTAGCCCATGCAGAATCAAAATCAAGATGCATATAAAGAAGTTAACACATTAAGGAGTATTAGTGTATGCACATCTCTCAGCTATTTTTTTAAATAACAACAGAGAATTTGAACAAATCAATAAAATTAATCATTGTAATAATGCTAATAATAGAGACAAGAAGAATGAAAAGAGGAAACCCTGAAATGGTGAAAGAGAAAGAGCTTGAAATCTAACTAGCAAAGTTGATCTCTTCCTGTCCTTATCACTGGGCATTCTGAGGTTTGTATCTTGGCCAATCATAAATGGAGTACCACATATATCTAGAGCCTCTGTGATGTTGGAAGTTGGGAAGTGAGTCAAAGAAGCACACAGCATAGCCTTTACTGCATCAGGTTCTTTAAAATAGCACAATTGTTTATGGAGTGAAAAATTCATCATTCTGTTTGACAAGAGAAGCTAGTAAAGAAAACAAATGAAGTCATTAAAACAGTCTATTTTAAGAATTGGGCATTTTACTCCCATAAAAGAAGAGAAAAATGTACTTATTAAATTTTGTCATAGTGTTTTCTCTATTAATTTTAATTAGGTCCTATTAAATATTCAAGGGTTCATTTAATGGGAACCAGACTTACTATTGTGATGTACTCTTAATTGTAGATGGAATTTCCCATTTGTCAGTTCTTTTCTAGTTTTGTTTTGTTGTCCTATTGCAGGTTCCTATGACGTATTCTCAAAGAAGACACTAGAATGTGTCCCACAATGCCCACAGAGCACAGCATTCTTCTCATTGGGGGTTGTTGCTCTGGATACTGTAACTAGTGAGAACTAAGCATTGACTGAACAGGTCCTACAGACCAGTGGCCAACAAAAGCTACAAATTTATCTTTGGTTACAGCAGTAATTATTATCCATCCAAACAACTGAGGAATACTTTTTTAAATGTTTGTTTCTAAATTGCCTCTTTATAAATCCCTCAAAGTGATCTTTCAAAATATGAAAACATCTGGGGACAAAGAAGCATTTAAGTGTGACTTACAGAGACGGAGCACTACACTCCCATGCCACAGAAAGGGATAGTGATAACAGCTCTATGTAAAGCTGTGACAAATAGTCCAGCTAATAAGTGTTATGCTTATTGAATTTCTTATTCAATTCCTTTTGTGCATTTTCCACAGCAGATTAAGTTATCAGGAAAAGAGTCCCGAAGGAAGTGACAAATAAGCTTTAGTGGAAAGAAAAATAGAAGAGAGAAAATGGGCTCAAATGGTTAGTTCTAATTCTCATGAAAGGAAGCGAGCAGTTGGGAGTGGCCCACCAACTTGAAATTCCAAAACGTCAAGGGTAATTTACAGCTGGGAATTAAGCCATGCTGTGAGTGGCTCACAAGCAAGAACTTAGCAGGAAAACATTGCAGGGGGACCTCTGTTACATTAAGACATTTGTGATTTATCCTGAAATCATAAAGAGCAGTGGAGAAACAATTTGTTCATTTCCTTTTGTGTCTCTGACCAATGCTGAAAGCTCAATGTATTAACTGAATACTAATTTATTATCTTATACTTTTGGAGGTCAAAGTCTAAAACCAGTCATACTTGTCAAAGGTGGAAATGTTCTATTTGTTCCATCAGGAGCATCTGAGAAGAGAATCCCACTTGGTTTTTCAGCTTCAAGTGGTCACCTTCTCTTTTAATTACCGCAGGGACCTTTCACACACCCACTTCTCCTTTGAAGGATCACGGTTATGATGAGATACCTCCACCTTTACAGGTTTCCATGTGATTGCTTGGCAGCTGCCTGAGAAGTGCAAGATCATTTCCCCGGTTCAATGTCCTAGACTTAATCACAATCACAGTGTTTCTTTAAATTTGTAGGGGAACAGATTCATCAGTTTCAGGAATTAGGCCATGGGGCATCTTTGACAAACCATTATCAGTCTTATCATAAATTATAAGTAGAGCTATGACAGGATGAATGGGAACTTTGAGAAGAAGCTCCTGATACAAGGAGAGTTAGTTTGAAGAATTATGCTGGGGAAGAATGAAGAACAGAACACAGGCAGCGAGTGCAGAGTTCCCAGGTGGGAAATTAAAGACTTATTCCTTATCTGTTAATGTGCAAAGATGGCTGTTTCTCATTTTGTCAACAGGGAAAAGTGCCCTTGTGATAAATAGCAAAAACATGTGTGAAGCATTTTTTTTTTATGGTTTTTCAAAACAGGGTATCCCCATTTAGTTTTGGTGCCTCTCCTGGATCTCACTCGGTAGACTAGGCTGGCCTCACAGAGATCTGCTTGGCTCTGCCTCCCGAGTGTTGGGATTAAAGGTGTGCACCACCACCACCTGGCCAAGCATTTTTTGAAAGAATCTAGAAACTATATAGGCCTGATAATCAAAAGTATGGGAATGACTCCAATTTCTAAAATAAAATCGTTTTCTAGAGAAAGAAGGCATAGGAAAATAAGAGTTGGGAAGAGAGTGCAGAATTCAGCCATCGTTGGTGGCTTTAGAGGACCTTTGAGATGATTAGGCAAGACAAACCCTCCAAATCAAGGTGGAACCACAGACACTTGATATAGAGAACAGTCACCCTTCCTCACAAATGACACTGTTCTAGGTAGAGCACACTAGGAGTTGGCCAACCATAGACACACGGAGCATTGAGCTCAGTTTATAAATAACAAATATGAAGAAGCAATGAAAACCAGATGGGGTGTCTTAAATGAATTTCTCAAAAGAAGAGCAAATATATAGATGTGCAGGAAACATAAGCAGAAAAATAACCTTTGAAGTCCCAGAGAGAGTATTACAACTTGAAGGCAATCAAGTTTAAGGATGAAATCTAAAATCATGTTATCATTGTTGGAATCAGAATTTGCTGTTCACTTGTAGAAATAGTTTTGGTGGGGCTGAGGGGGAAGCAGAGTGTTTGCCAAACATGCACAAAACCCTGACTCCCACCCTGCACTGCACAAAATCAAGGGTGGTGGCATACTCTTATAATTCTATCACTCTGAAAATACAGAGAGGAAGATCCAGAGTTCAAGATCATCTTTGGCTGCACATCAAGGCTGAGGACATCCTGTGCTATGTAGACCGTAGACCGTATCTCAAAAAGAAAAAGGAAAGAAACAGAAAATAAGCCCAGGCATATATTCATTCATTACAGATTCATGGTACTTATTGGCCACCAGTCCTCTTAAAAATGCTTTAATGTCTTAAATACTAAAGGTGAATTCTGTTTAAGCAATAGTAAGAAATGAAATAAATCTATCTATCATTGACTGTTGGCACAAAGGGAGGTTAGTAGAAGATCATCTGTAGTCTATCAGCCATGGCTGAAGATAGGCAGGCAATCGTGATGCTTATTGAAGTCACAGTCTATTAGAAAGCTCTGGAAAGTCCAGAATTGCAAAAAGGAGAAAAAGGACAATTTACATGAAAATATTATAGCTAGTTTTTAAATTAGTTGATTTTTTACATTGAATTAATATAAGTATAAAGTAATGCTTAATTCAAATTATTTGAACCTCCATGTAAGGCTTTGACTGGAGAGAGTGTATTACCTCAGGTACTGATTGTGGGATTTACTTATCTATTCAATATATGTATTTAATTTAACTTCAGCTGATTTGAGACACCCAACTCTCCACTGGGAAGCACTTGGCTTTTCTCATAAATGTGTAATTTTCAGCTCGAAGAAACAGTTGCACCTTCAGGGAGCAATGTATTCTCTTTCTCCAATAGTTCCTTATTTTATTTACCCTGTCAAGTAGCCAGCAAGAACATTTTCCCATACTTTTCCGGACCTAAGTGAAGTTCAAGCAATCAGCTTACAGAACTTCTCCAGAAGAAAATTAGAAATAGTTTCTAAAAAAGAAACTAATCATAGTTCTTATTGAGCCATAAGCCACCTGTTTGGAATTATCAATTAAATTAACTCTGAGAGTAAGATCCAATTACTTTTCAAATATACTGCATTTTGAAACTGTTTGCATTTTATGTTTGGCATCTCTGCAAACTGTTAGAAGAAATGAATGTGGATCTTGTAGCATATATGTGTTAATTGTTCCATTTCAGAGTAACCTAACCATGGAAAAGTAGAAGTGCTTTCTCTCTTATTAGTCATTTAGTGAGGCAGCCGAAAACTGAATACAGTGAATTCTGTTTCTTTGGGTTGTTGTTTTCCTTCTTTCTTTTTTTTTGAATATGGATAGAAATGAAGCTATAGGAAATGTTCCTTTTAAATGAATATTGAATAGAAGCTAGTGGCGTCTTTCCAATACAGTAATTTCTTCCTCGGTGAGAATAGCCTTAGTTAGGTGAAAATATCATTTCAACAGCGTTCTTTCTCCCTCTCATTTGTGCCCAAAGTCTATTGTGTGTAAAACTATCAGGTCACGAGACAATGATGTGCTGTTGTAGACAGCTTCTATCTGATTGCACTTCTGTTACTGTGTGTGGTGGTATTGTGTTCCCCAAAATATTGTGTGTGCTAATAAACTTATCTGGGGTCAGAGAACAGGACAGCCACAATATTAAACATGAGGATAGGCAGTGGTAGCACACCCCTTTAATCCTAGCATTCCAGAGATAGAAATCCCTCTGGATCTCTGTGAGTTCAAGGCCACATTGGAAACGGCTAGGCATGGTGACTCACGCCTTTAATCCCAGGGAGTGGTGGTAGAAAGCAGAAAGGTATATAAGGCGTGAGGACCAGAAACTAGCAGCATTTGGCCTGGTTAAGCATTTGGCCTGGTTAAGCATTCAGGCTTTTAAGCATTCAGCTGAGAGCCATTCGGATATGAGGACACAGAGGCTTCCAGTCTTAGGAAACAAGACCAGCTGAGAAGTTGGCCAGGTGAGGTTAGCTGTGGCTTGTTCTGTCTCTCTGACCATCTAGCATTTCACCCCAATAACTGGCCCCGGGTTTGATTTTATTAATAAGAACTTTTAAGATTCATGCTACAACTGTGGATAATGTTCAACACAGGACTAGAATTACAGTTAATAGAGAATATGAGAAAAATGGTTATTCTGAATTCTGGGTGAAATATGAATGGATTGGGTAATTTTGAAAGAGGATATAAAATTCTCTTGTGTGTGATCCTTAAGGCAAAGATGACTAAACATTCACCATTACAGTTTCTGTATATTGCTAGTATTTTCCCCAAGTGCCATAAGTTTTATAGGAAACAGACCCCAGGCTATTTTCCTCCCCAAGACATTGAACATCAGAGTTCTATTGTATTGAGATTAGAAGAGGCCAAAGGTTAGAAATCTAGTGAGAGGCACTGGGAGAAACTAAAGCATGGTCAGTTTCATGAACCTGGGTCAGGCTGACCAGAAGTTGATCTAAAGAAAGAGACTCTATGAAGACTCACAAAAGAAGTAGGTTTTTTTTTTTTTTTTTTTTTTTTTGGCAAGCTGGTTGTAGCTGTCTGTTATTGTCTGCTCTGAAAGAATGCAGAAATAGGAAAGGAAAGAAATGAATACATAGTACCTTTAAATACATATCTTAGGAAAGCTAAGTTCCATGTACAATATCAGCAGACTTCAAAGTTATAATGTTTCCTAAACTGCACTGGGTCATGTTTGCATACTAATTTATTCATTTTAGGAAAGCCAAGGTCCATGTACAGTATCAGGGCACTTCAAAGTTATAATGTGTCCTAAACTTCACTGGGTCATGCTTGCATACAAATTTATTCATCCACTCATTCGTGGACCCATCCACCAATTCTCTATCAATTATTCTTTTAGTCAAAATGTACTATACACCAACTACAACCATGCTCTGGGCAAGCACTCAGACTATGCTGCCCAATGATGTAGACCTGTCGCTCCTTCGTGGAATTAAATAAAAATCAGAAGACATTCACTAAACACACAATTGGTTCAGTATACTTATGAAAACTTCTATGTAAGAAAATACAAGCAAAACAATGCACTGTAAGTTTCTCTTACAGCTTCACATACAGGGGATGAATGTGATTTTCCCCACACAAACCAACCTCTTTATCCAAACAAAAAAGGAGATGCAAGATGAAAGTCAAGAAAGAAAATTCATTTACACGACTGTATTACGACAGTATTAATATGACTGACTTCTGAATTGCACATTCTCACAATAAGAAAGTTCCTAAAGCTTGTTCTGGGGAAGAATTTTGCCCTTGTGAAGACAAACAGAAATGCAGGGACCTTTAATATCAAATCAGTATTCCAAGTACACTGAGGCAATAAAGAAGAACAATAACAGCAAAGTCCTGCAGGAACTAACAGATTCCGCCTTTCTTTGGCAGAGAATGGCATGCAATTATAAAGCTATCAAGACTCTAAACCCATAAATTTAATTAAGAATAAAGATGAGTGAGTGTTGAAATACTAATGAGAAAACTTTGCTTTCCTTCTAATGAGGTTGGCCTGTTATGACCAGAATATCGTGTTGTGGATTAGATTGACCATTCTTGGTTTGTGTGGGAGTAAGAGCGTTCCTGAATGCAGGGCTTTTAGATCTGAAAACACGAAGGATGTGGGCAGTGGGTAGCCGGTCAGAAAGTCATTGATAAGTGCTATGACGATGACCAAAGAGGTGACGTAGGTGATGGAAGAAGAAGCCATAGAAACATGCTGAATTTCAATGATTTATGCTTATAAGTGATGTGAAGAAACATAATAATAACTTCTCATGGGTCACAGTGGGGGTTTACCCACAGTGGGAGGAAGCAGGATGGTAGGAAGCATATCCTGGAAGGACACGTTCTGTCCTTGGCCCTTCTCTCTTTGCTTTCGGGCGCCATGCAGTGTGCAGTGAGTGTCTGTCTACCACGCCCCGCCACCATGTTGTACCTCCTCTCAGCCAAAACAGTGCCAGCTCAGTGTTCATTAAAACTTCTGAAACCATGAGTCAAGATAAATAATGCTCCCTGAATTTGATTGTTTGTTTTCTCAGGCATTGTGTGATCACAAGGAAAAGTGACTAACACAAATGGAACAGAAATGTGGTGGTTAATACTGTGGGATGAGTGGGAATCTAGAACCATATAGGAGACAAATATCTGGGCACATCTGAGAAGGATTACCTGGATTAAGTTGATTGAGATAGGAAGACTCATTCCTGGGCTGAATAAAAAGATGAAAGGGAACAGAGCAGACACATGCATAATTCTTATGCTAACTGTGAATGCTGTAAATGGCGGCTTCAAGCTCCTAAAACCTTGACTCCCTCATATGATGGACTACACCCTCAAATTGTGAGCCCAAATTAATCCCCACTTCCTTAAATTGCTTTTGTCCACACATTTTGTCACAGAAACAGGAAAAATAACTAAGATGACAGACTGCTATTACTGAAGGTATTTATTTGTTTTGTTTCTGCAATTCTAGGAGCTGACTTGGGGATTTACACATGTTAGGTGAACACTCTACCACTGAACTACATATCAAGCCTTCTTTTTTACTTTTTAAACTTCAAGACAGTCTTACTTAGGTGTCCAGACTGGCCGTTCACTCACTCTGTAATGCAGCAGGTCTTAGAACTGTGGTCCTTCTGCTTCAGCCTTTTCAGTAGGTGGAGCTACAGGTTTGTACACTAGAATTAGCTGCATTAGAGCAATGATTACTAAGTCACTTGAAAGTTTTCCTGGATGTGTTGAACTATTTCATGTCTTCTGAACATTCACTTATATCCACACATAATAGATATTTTATAATATTTATAAATAGATTTATAATAGATATTTTACAATAAATAAATGGGGCAATAAAATTGTATTCTAAGGAAGTTTTACCTATAGCATGAGCAAGGAGTAAACAGGCATAAGACCTCAGCAGTCACTACAGTAGTGTATTTCTACCTCTTGTGGTTTCTGCCCTTAACCATGATGATTAGCAAGTATCAAAATGCCTTAACTGGCCACGCTGTGTTATGCTGACATGGACAGTGCAGTCAGGAATTATTCAGTTCTAGAGTCTAGCTCCACTTATTAGACCACTCTGTTCGAAGTTACTCGTCTAGGAAAGATTCACATTAGCTAACTTCCCCTAGGTTCAGTTTGCTTACCTTTAAACAAAACTTCGTATTTGATTATCACAACGAAAATAAAGTCTCCAAGGTTTGGTTTAGTGGTAGGGACAGCAGTGCAAACTAATTTGGCAGTTAACTACCTAGAAGTGTTTAGTCTTTCTACAAGTCACATGAGGTGTAAACATTCAAGCACACATGTGCAGCTATCCCTCAGTATATGAAGGCAGGATATTAGTTCCAGGACCACAACCACCATCAAATTTCAAGGATCCTTGCACCGTATGTGTATACACACTTAACATATCTACCTGAACACTTTAAATTGCCTTTGGATTACTTGTAATACCCAATACAATGTAAGCATCATGTGACTAGTTCTTATACATTATTACTAATAGCACAATGACAAGATAAAAAACCATGTAGACAGAAGTTTCTTTTTTTGAGTTTTCAATATGTAGTTAGTTAATCTAGGATGAGAACCCTGTGCATGGGAGTGACTACGAACACACAGACACACACTTTGGATAATTTGTTGGTTTATACAGCAACCATGTTACAGAACAAGGATTAGTCATTTTTAACATTCTAAATACCCCAGGTAAATATTATAAGTAGCATTTTCAGTCAAGTATAATATCTTACACATATTTCTGTTCTTAGATAATATATTGACCACCCAAAATGGCATTATACTCATTATAGCTACTGATTTTGCTCCTGCACTTTTAGGGGTAGACTTAGAGACAAGCTCTAACTTTTATTTACATGGTAGGATAGCAGCTCAACTTTACTTAGATTGAGCCTATAAGTTACTGGCAAAAATTAAAAAATAGCAAAAACACAAACGTACAGACCACAGGTGGTGAAAAGAGGAGGCTATGTGGTGACGTCCTGATTTCCAGTGCTTCAAGTTTCTCAACCGAGCCCAGAGCCAAGATAACTTCCTGTGACACACAGCAAGGGTTACCCTCAAATAAGGGAAAATCAGGGTCTCTCCCAGGGGACAGGATTTGTTTACTGCATCTCTGTTCTAGTGTACATATCTAGCAGATGGAATTTTGATTTCAGTATAGGGATTCCTGGGTTTTCCCCATCCCTGTAGTTCTATGGAAAGGCAGACAAAAAGTCTTTAAAATTTTTTCCAGCCTTTTTTTTTCTTTTAATAGTTTGAGTGACAAAAAATTGATAGACAATTACAAAGAGTCACATCAGATTACCCAAATAAATTTTTAAAAATCTAAGTCAGAGGAATGAAGTTTCTACTTTAATCTCTAAATAAAGAATGCACCTATCACCCCAGGTACCACTTGACAGCCAAATATTAGAATGTGGTTTTTTGTTTGTTTGTTTTAATGCTGAGGATCAAACCTTGTGTCTTCTTAATGTATGATGCACTCTCAACCTCTGACCTGTATCCCCAGCCTTTTTGCTCACTTTATACATTGAGTCGGGGTCTCAATAATTTGTATAGGCTGGTCCTAAATTCACTCTACAGTCCAGGCAGGCCATGGACTTGCAGCCCTTCTAGCTCAGCTTCCCAAGTAGCTGAGATTACAGGCCTGTACCAGCATTCCTAGCTTAGGAGGTATGCTGAAAATGATATGATGTGCCTGAGGGTTGTATGGTATTTTAAAGGAGATATAAAATTCAGCATCTACCCTCACACTGGAATGGCACCAACAGCAAATGCCCAGCCATTTAAGATCATCTGGATAAGTAAAATTAGTTTATTAGGTGTTACTTATAAAGCCAAAGACCTAAGGATACTTTGCCAACCATATCCCTAATGTCTGATGTTTTATGCTTCCAAGTATACAACAGAATTGATAGAAACCTGATTTCGGAGTCCTATGTAATAATCGGTCCCTAAAGATGACTGATGACCAGTCAAATACAAAACCAGACTTTAAGGAAATTATATGTTCAAATGTACTCTGCCCTTGCCCTTCCAAGGGATTCTGCTGGTCTTGGCAAACACTGCCCAACTGTGGGAAAAAATGGCTTTTTTTTTTTTTTTTTTTTTTGCTGCAGTCTGTCATGTAGAACAGCTGAATGGCAGTTTGTTACCAGGTGAAGTTATTCTATTGGATTCAGAGGACTAGACTTAACTATGTGGGAATGATAAGAATGAGGAAGGAAATACCGACTCTCTAACAGTGAGGTAGGACATGATGTTACCTAGATTTGGATAAGACATTAGAGGTAGGTAATGTGCTACATTTGAGTCGTGAAAACACTTGAAGAGAGGATAATTCTATTTACTTGTTTGATTAAGACCAAACAAGTAATTGGAATGTAAAATATATTTCCCAACATTTTCAATTGACATAAAAATTGGAACAGAGGCGGCTGCCGCTGGTGGGCCGTGTGTGAGAGCAAAATAGGATGATGAACTGATGTGGAAGTAAGAGGAACAGGGCCACAAAGAAAGACGTCAAAAAAGGTATACAGAAAAAGTGAAAGATAAAAGCTCAGAGAAAAAAGATAGAAGGATTAATTTAAGTTAAGAAAAGCTGGCTAGAGCATCAGAGTTTCTCTGCCTTCCTTGGGAATCCGCGGTTTGGATCGATCCTTCCTGTGCGGTCTCCCCAGGCCTGCGGGTGAGCGGATCGCCGAACGCACGGGTGAGAGGTGCGGTACTAGCGGTGTGGTCGTGGCGAGCACAGGGAAGGAGCAGCAGCCGGGGGCTCCCTGGGTGACCCTTTGGGGCGCGACAGAGCTGGGTGAACGCAAGAAGAGGAGCTACAAGGATCAGGGACACCTGTACCCGCACAGTGGATGTTAATCACCTTGCTGATTGCTTCTCAATTGGGAACTAGTGGAGAGTGCAGCGCCCTGCGAGACCTGAGCTCCGTGGCAGGGATCAGTGCAGCTGTGGCTACAGAGGCAACGAGGGAGGACACGGTGCTTGCAGGAACCTGAAGGATCGAGGAGCCAGAGAAGGAGGAAGACATCAGGGGCCAGCCACCCAGCTATACAGCAAGCCACGGAGTAAGAGGTGTCTTTGGATCCTGTATTTCAAGAAGCTCTCAAAAGAACTTATTAAGACCACACAACCACCGAACCAGAGCACCAGAATCTTAAGTATACACCTCACCGACTGAGAACAGGGGTGGTCAGCTTGCCCAGAGAACCAGATTTTTAGTTTCTCATTTCCCGGTGCTTGAAGTTTCTCATTTCTGAGGCTTAGAGGTGTAAGCCTGAAGGGTTAGGGTCTCACACCATCTGCACTGAGCAGAGAAAGAGATGAGTAGACGCCAGCGGAAAAATACAGGCAACAACATAAAGGCCTATATGACAACACCAGAACCTACCGACCCTACAAGTGTAAGTCCTGAACATACCAAGGCAGAAGAAACAGAAGAAATTAATCCTAACAATGACTTAAAGAAGATGATAGAGGCCCTTAAAGAAGAAATAAAAAATAT
>CABHPP010142452.1:0-11683 GCA_902168425.1 Peromyscus attwateri | reverse complement strand
TTTTTTAAGGTATTATGTTTCTGCAGCTCATTGACATTGTAATGGATAATTAAAAAATACAGATTAATAATTAGTCTTCTATGATAGTCAAATTTATAGTCATGTTAAGTTTTCTAGGTTTACATAGATATAATTCAATTAGACAGGTAATCTTCAAACACTTCAAAGACCTATGGAATATGGCATTTGAAATGTTTTAAGAACTTTGACTTTCTGGACATTGAGACATGTCTGCTCCTGGCAAGACCAATCCACTTCAGAGAAGATAATGGGTATTGCAGAAACTCATTATGGAGTTTGCTTTCTTTGTGGCAAAAGTGGGCCACTGGGCAAAAACATGACCTTATGTAGACTGTTTGATAATATGTTGTATAAACTGGACATGCAGGGCCCATAGGAAGGTGACCACTGAACTTTACAAACAAGGCGAGATGGTCCTTAAGGTTCTTGCTTCTCAGAAGAAAGTGCCAGACATTTTACAGGACAGAGGAAGAAGCAACTGAGAGACTCTAGGCCTGTGGGCAGAAAATGGATGCACCAGCATTGCAGAGGAACTTTGAGTAACTGTCTAGGCAGGCAGTTGTCTCTGTCATTCCAGATTTTTGGAAGTTGCTTACAATGCACTTCCTGTTTACATAGGTAACATTATATCCTTCTGAGGTCTTTGGTGTAGTTGAAGACTAGATAGTTATAATTATAATTTTCCTTAGTTATGATAAAAGATAAGTTAGATATGAAAGTTTAGACTCATAAATATAGGATAGATAGAATATTTTCTTATTTTACAAAATACAAATAGACTAGATATTGTAACTGTAATTCTTGTTTGTTACATGTAATTTTACTATGTTAAGGTTAAAACTTTCCTTTTTAAATAACCAGAATAGGGGAAATGCTGTGGGATAATGCTTTTGTACACTGGTTTAATAAAATGCTAATTGGCCAGTAGCCAGGCAGGAAGTATAGGTGGGATAAGCAGACAAGGAGACTTCTGGGAAGAGGAAGGCTGAGTCGGGAGATGCCAGCCTGCTGTCCAAGGAGCAGCATGTAATGGCACACAGGTAAAGCCACAGAATACATGGCAACATACAGATTAACAAAAATGGGCTGAGTTTAAGTGTAAGAGTTAGTCAGTAGTTAGCCTGAGCTAATGGCTGAGCAGTTTTAATTAATACAATCCTCTCTGTGTTTACTTGGGTCTGAGTGGCTGCAGACCACGCAGGACACAGGAGAACTTTCAGCAAGATGATTTGAATGAATAAGGGACAACAAAATATGTATGTATTTCCCTCACCTTCTGGAGGGGAGATATGAATCTGACTGTTGAGCCTGGGTGGTGTGGTGTGTAGGAACATGAAAAGGTACATGACAGAAGGCTGGCATTCACACAGTAGTTAGGCTGGGGATTTGGTGGAGTTAGGATTGAGCTAGCAACCCACATAGAAACTGAGATATATTCCTTAGAATGAATCAGAGTTGATTCCTGCATTTCAAATTTAAAGCTCAGTGAGGAGCATAGATCAAGGATGATTCTAAATATTTAATGACTTGATGGTTAATAGAATTCCAATCTAAATGTACTTAAGGGCACTTAACACATTCTTAATCATTCTAGGAGAGCACACATGAACACTTGAGGTTCATTTTGTCCTTATCACAAACAAGGGGATAACTTGAGAGAAAATGGTCATTCAAGATAGGTCTTGTATTTAAGATAAGTGGATCAGAAAGAATATTTAAGCCCAGGATGGTTGGTGCATTATTGCACATGGTTCATGTCTCAGAAACATGTAAAGAATCAGTGCATCAATGTGGGTGGGAGGGGTAAATACTAAGAAGATTGGAAGTTTCCCTCAGCATTTGGAGCCCATCTACTTAATCATATTTTTTTAGAGAAAATCTCAGCAAATGCTCCAAGGAAAGCCATACCTGCTATTAAGAGTTTTGCTTAAATGCATTATTTAATAAAAGAATCAATTTGTAGGAGATTATAATATAATTATATTATTTACCACTTACCTTTCCACGCTCCAAACCCTCCCACATACTTCTTGCTTTCTTTCAAGTTCATGGTTACTTTGTAAATTGTTGTAGCATATATATGTATATATGTGTGTGTATAAATACATGTATAGAAATATACCATTATATGTATATATGTAGGTATAATATATACACATGCACATGTGTAAGCATAGACATGTATATATGTATAAATATAAGGATATGTATACATATGTAAGTATTATATATATGTAATCCTAAATACATAAGTATAATCTGATCAGACTGTATGATGTTGCTTCTGTTTATATAGTTTCAGGGCTGACCATTTACTATTGCATAACCAGTTGGCATGCTTTTCTTGAAGAAGATTATTTCTCTTGTTCTTAGCATTTCTTAGGTGTATAGGTCAGAATCTACAGCTAATACGTTCAATCAACGTGGCTGCCTAAACATAACCTGAAAAAGGAGAACAACAAACAGCACTCTAACATGGACTGGCTCATAGGACCTCAGTTCCTGGACAAAGAACTACAACCAGAAATTTGAGGAAAGTATATACACTGCCAAAGCTCAATTAGAAGCTTTTTCCTGTAGTGTCCTTCTCCCTTGGACAAGCCAAAGTCCATTTGGACACTTAAGTTTATCTAATTCAATTGAGAGCAAGATTGCTGGAAGCCATTCCCTGGCAGTGGATGGGTCCTGTAGAGGGTGTAAGGAGTCGGTGGGATGAGGAAGTGAGCCAGGCCATGGTGGTCGGGAGAATCTTGCAGTCTGACTCACTAGCAGTCAGAGTGTTTCTTTATTTATACAGAATTTAGTTAGCAGGGATACATTCATGATGTTCCAAAACATAGATCATATCATTTTTGTTTTTGGACATGTGTTTCACTTCCTTTTGCTCACCTTTTAGTCATCATTAATAAACTATGACAGAACAGAGTTATCATTTCCAATCATTTCCCCTCAAATTTTGATATCATTAATGAACAGAGTTATCATTCTTACTCATTAACCCCATGACCCAATTTTTGAGGATCTAGAGGCATATGACAGCCTGTGCTCAGGCTGGTTGTTTTGGTTGCTTCAAAGACACTAGACCAAAATAAAATCTTCAGTCCCCCTGGGCATTTTGCTATGTCTCAAGCAATGTATTATTAATTGTTAGTAGTCAGAGTGCCCAGGAAAAATCTCAAGCTAAAGCTGCTGAAGTTATTATTCAAATTCTGGCATAATGCAATCAATGTTTACATTTATATCCTTATAGAATTTGTCTATATGTCTAATCCTGGCATTCTGTTGTTCCTTGGTCATATGACATTATAGTGGCTCTACATGAGCTAACTTCTAAGAGAGGGAGGTCCTAGCATTTCGTACTTTTATCATCTTTCCACTCCATACTTTACTTATCAATATGTCTCTATGTAGGGCAGAGTTGTATGCCACATAATTGTCTGAGTGTACAGTGGGAAGAAGCTTGTAATCTGAACTGTGGACAATTCCTCTAGCCCACCGAATCTTGTTGACCTTTTTAAATTTACTTTGTTTTGAATATCTTGTTCCAGTGTAAGTATAGGGACAAATGTTTCAAGAATGTCTCATAGCTTCATGAAGAGACCTCTGGCTTCTTCTTTATGTGTCACAACCTCCAAGGCGCAAGGAAGACCTTCAAGTAGATAAGGCTATCTCCCTCCTAGAGAGAGGAGGGGGGAGATAGTATGTTCAGGACTTTCCTGGATAAGCTTAGAAGCAGCATTCCTGGGAGAAGGCGTAAATGATTCATAAGGAATCAATCCAATATCCTCAAATTGTACAAATATTAAGAGTGCCCCACAGTATGAAACAGGGGGAGATGAAAGCCAAAGGTGACATGGCAGCCATCATGTGGCTCAGCTCTGGTGGATCTTTGTCAAGCAGCTCTACTGGCTCTATGACTTCTGCCATTCCATTCAGATATGGGTGTGCCACAAGATGATACAGAAACTGATGTCACCCACAGAAACATCCTCTTTGGAACATTATGCCATCTACTCTTCATTTCCCACAGCTGTTTGAAAATGAAAATATTATTTTATTTACATTTTCTCAAGCACTGTGTTAAAAGCACATTAATCATGATCCACTATATCCCAATTTTACCTGGACATATGTATATTTTTAATAAAATTATATTATAGATACACAAGCTTTTGCTTATATTATATTGCAAAACATTAGGTGCTAGAAACTTTGGTAAGTCCATATGACATTTTGTCCCATAGTGTGAAAAGAAATGGAAGGGAGAAAACTGAATAAATTATGGTGGTACCATGATCAAATGACTGCTTGTCATCAATGTGATTTCTATATCCCAGTAATAAATCATAAATGCATGCACTTTAAGATAGGTTTTTAATAAACAAGAAAATTATGTTAAATTTAATTTTATTTTATGTATTTGGGTGTTTTGTCTACCAGTAAGTGCCTAACATATATGGAGGCCAGAAGAAGGTGTTGGATACTTTAGAATTGGAGTTACAGATATCTGTGAGCTACCACATCTGAGGTGGAAATTTAACTAGGTACCCTGGAAAAGCAGCCAGTGTTCTTAACTGCTGAGCCATCTCTTTAGCCTAGTCAGGTAGTTTTTTAAGAATATTTTTTCATTCAATATCCATAGCATTTTACCTGTGGCATTTGGTAATGTTACTGGAGTGTTAGCCAATAGGGGACCTTATTTTCAGAGGTTCACAGAAATTAGATAATGAACTTGAAATAGAAATCAAGTGAATAAATGTTGAAAGTTAAACAAGAGTTAAGTCAATACAACTGCACTGGCAAGGCAAACGGAGACAGAAGTATGATCATTGTCTATATTGGTACATGCATGTTAGTGTTGAAAAGAGAAAGAACTAAGGAAAGGGTTAAGAACTGTGTGTAGCTATGAAGTCTCAGTTAAAGGTCTGACTGCTCATTTTCATAACTCTAGACTCTGGGAAACCATTGCTGTCATCATATGTAGATGTATTTGTCTGTGATGAGATGATTGCTCATAATTGCTCAGGAATTTCACGAGCAGGCTCACATTCCCAAATCAGGCACTTTCTCCCTCTTAGAGTTGGCATTTTTCCATCATGAGTTGACCTTCCTCAAAGATTAATTGTTTCTAAAGTCCAAGATGACCAGGGTGTTAAAGTGGCAATGGAGACTTAAGAAGCATTTGCAGAATCAGGAACAAACTGTGTAAAGGATAACAGTTGTCCTAGTTTGAAAGTAATTCACCCCCATAATCCCATATTCTCATGGAGAGTGGCACTATTAGGAGGTGTGGCTTTTTTGGAGGGCGTATGGCATTGTTGGAGGAAGTATGTCATTGTGGGGGTGGGCTTTGAGGTATAAAATACTCAAGATACCACCCAATGTGTCAGTTGATTTCCTGTTGCCTGCAAGATTTAGCATTCTCAGCTCCAGCATCACATCTGCCTGCCCGCTGCCATGCTCCCATAATGGACTGAACCACTGAAACTCTAAGCGAGCAACCTCTTTAAAATTTTTTTTAATAAGAGTTGCCATGGTCATGGTGTCTCTTCACAGCAATTAAAAACCATAACTAAGACAACAATAAAATATCCTAGTATTTTCATCAGTCCTCAAGTGGAAAAAATAGGTTAAGTAAATTTAAGACCAATCAGCCTTGTGCTACCTGATTTAACATATAATCCTCTACTGATTGACATGCTTATATGCAAAATTGAGCAGAACTCTGAAGCAAAAGTAAAAAGATCTACATAAAACAAAAGTACAGATACCAAGCTTTATCTTGTTAATAGTAACACATTTTGGGCACCTGAAAGTATAAGTGAAAATTCAGTGTGTTTAGCAAAAGCCACCTCTATATCCCTGTTATAACAGCATGACAAAGTATAAATTAAATTTACAAAATGAGATAAACTGTATTTTCAGATGGTTAACTATTAGAAAATAATGTTATGAAAGAAGAATACACACTCAAAAAATCCTTTCAGGAAAAGATCTGTGAGAGCCAGAAATGGAAGTGGCCAACTAGAAGTACAGTCTGAAACACAGGGTGAAATGAATACCTCCTGGTACTTGATCTTGGACTTTCAAGCCCCCTACACACTAACAATGAATTTCTGTTATTCATGCCTCTGGATCCTTATGCTGGACCGTAGAGACCAGTGTACCATCTTCACCCTCCTTCATCAGAAAAGCACCAGCAGGCCCCTCTTTGGCACAGAAACAGCTTTGCTTCTTTTTATCCTTTTGTTTTGACTCTGGTGAAGAAGGAGGAGCCATCATGAAAATCCTCATAACTCTTTCCTCTTCCTGTACTGCAGCACTAACACAGGCCTTTGCATATTGCTCCCTAGGGAGGACCCACCCTTCTTAGTCTGAGATAAAAGTAGTCCTCTTGCAGTGACTGATCAGTCTCCTCAGACTGCCTCCTCAAAATGAAGTTTCCTGTTATGCTGTTGGTGTTGCTGTTGTTCAGGATTTCTGGTAAGAACAGTGAGAAAGGAGGATGCATAGTGGGGATGAGTCCTGAGTCTCACTGCTGATCACATGGGTTCTGTCCATGTAGGGAAGATGGATCTTATCCTCCAGGATGGGGCCTGTGAGGTTTACATCTGTGAGAGTGAGAACCCAGATGGGAAGGAACCTGTATTATAATGAAGATTATGACACAGATGGACTGGGATGGTCTAAATAACAGCTGGAAGCCCCTTAGGGCTGTTAGTTCACTTATTTTGTTAAAAAGCAAATTTTAGTGTATAAAGCATTTTATGTAATATAAACATCTAAACTGAAATAAAATTTAAAAAAATCAACTAAGTTTGTCCATGACTTTGTTCTTCTCTGTCTTTATTTCAGCTTCCAGAGGGGATGTTGTGATGACTCAAACTCCACTCTCCGTGCCTGTCAGCCTTGGAGATAAAGCCTCCATCTCTTGCAGGTCTAGTCAGAGCCTTGTGCATAGTAATGGATACACTTATTTGCACTGGTACCTACAGAAGCCAGGCCAGTCCCCACAGCTCCTGATATACCTGGCTTCCAAGAGATATTCTGGAGTCCCAGACAGGTTCAGTGGCAGTGGCTCAGGCACAGACTTCACACTCAAGATCAGCAGAGTGGAGCCTGAGGATGTGGGAGTATATTACTGCTTCCAAGATATACATGTTCCTCCCACAGTGATTCAGACCCTAACAAAAACATCTTTGCTTGGGGTGGTCCAGCTGCCAAACCTGTTACATCTCTGTGAGAGAGAAATGCTGAGGAACTCTTCATTATTGATTGCAGCTGAAGGCCTTGGAGCATGAGTACCATGGCTACACCTCACTGGTCATGCATTTCTGGTCTCATCAGCTGCAATACAATGATATTGCATTTGTCCCAGGAAAATGGTGAACATATCCCCTTTCATCAACCAGGAATAATGGGGTTAAAGCTGAATGAAAACCTATTTTGATTCTGTAGGCCTCCTCTGTCTTCCTGACTGAAAATTATCCATTATAGCAGACAGGAACTGATACACATTCCTCTGTTAAACTGTGCCCTGAACTATATTTCTTAGTCAATGTTCTGTTGCTATGAAGAGACATCATGACCATGGCAACTCTTGTTAAAAAAAAAGCATTCAAACAGTGTTTGTTCAGAGTTTCAGAGGTTTAGTCCTTTGTTAGGTCAGGAAGATTGGTGGCATACAGGCAGACATGGGCTGGACAAGTAGCTGAGAATTCTACATACAGATCTGTAGGCAGCAAGGAGAGCAATCCATGTGGCCTGATTTGGGCTTTTCAAACCTCAAAGCCCAATTTCTGTCATAGTTCTTCCCACAAGGCCACATATCCTAATCCTTTCCAATAGTGCCACTCCCTGATGACTAAGCATTCAAATTTATGATCCTATAGGGGCCATTCTCATTCAAACCACCACATGATACAATCATTCTATTTGCCACATTTTATGGTTTTCATTTAAATTCCATTTTAATAATGTAAATATTGCATACCCTACTGTAGATGTAACCGTCTTATTAAATAAGAAACACAGAGCCAAATGCAGAGTTAAAAGCCTAAGAGGTCAGAGCAATAGCTAAGAGCTGAGACTAAAACCACCTTCTTACCACCCACTGCCACTGCTGTCCTTCCCCTGAGAAAGAGACTTACTTCCTGTGTGTCTGTCTTTTTATTGACTTTCTGTTCTCCCTTCTCATTGGTTGTAAATGCAACCACATAACCTCCTCGTCACTGCCTGTCTATACTGACCCCCAGGTCCTCTATGGTTGGTATTGGGATTAAAGGTGTGTGTCTCCATGCTGGCTGTATCCTTGAACACACAGAGATCTGCCTGTCATGTGATCGGGATTAAAGGTGTGCGCCACCACCGCCCGGCTTCTGCTACGGCTTGCTATTAGCTCTGACCCCCCAGGTAACTTTATTTATTAACATATAAATAAAATCACATTTCAGCACAAATAAAATATCACCATAGTCCACATCAGCTTTTAGCAAGTCCAGAGCTCATAGTCATCTAGAGCAGTGTGGTCACGAACTGAAGCTTGGAGTTGTCTGCCAGCCAAGTAGAAACCTGGTGAGACAAATTTAAAGTAGGAAGAGAAGATAAAATTCATGAACTTATTTGGAACTTTTAGGCCCATACTCTTAGGAATTGGGAAGGGCTGGAGTCCCAAGACCAGGAGAGTGAAAAATACCATCCTTGGGGACAGACAAGTGGGGAAAATTTGAGCTGCACTTATCTGGAGTCCTTCTGACCTCTGTGAAGTGGATCCAGGTTTTATAACTCTTTTAATCCCCTGAGGCCTGTATGAATTAGCTTACAAAATGACATAAAAGTTTAGCTACATTAGTATTACCAATCTGTACTGAAATCCATATCATAGCTAAAGCAGGTGAAGTGAACTCATATCTTTGAGTCCTAGCAAGAACTACAGATTTGGGTTAAAAACCTGTGCATTTTCCTTCTGTCTAGAGAGCCAGGTATAAATTTTAGGGAGATGTTTTGTTTTGGCCTGATGAGAAGCACTTTTAAGTTTATATTTAGATGACAACCAAAATAAATCTAAAATATTGAGCTTGTCGCTGAACAGTAAGTAGTTATTGCTCTACCTGCTTATCAGAACTTTATTAAATGTTAGGCTCTGAACTTTTATATCATAGGGGTGGAGAGCAATCCAAAACATTTCTCATAATCTAAATCATTTATTTATATCTTCACAACTCTCATTTATATGTGAAATCATTTTCTGAGACCCTCAAAGCTTATAAGCTTTCATATCCTCAGACCTTTATATATCTTAAAACATTCCTAGATCCTCAAAACTTGCCTAGACTTTCATATCTTCAGACCTTTTTTCAGACCCATGTTTAAACCTTTGTGACTTATTCAAACTTTTTCGTAAAAATGAGTTAACCAGCTGTCTATAGCTTTATGGAAGGATCTGGTTGTCTAATGTTGCCAAGCTGACAAAGTTATAGTTAGCCTAGCCATCAGTACTGTCAGAGATCTGAGAAAAATAAATTTAATTGCAGACTGAGCAACTTCTGATTCTATAAATGACAGGGCCCAGTCCATACCCAGGTCTCTACAGCATTGGAGGCACAAGTATCAGAACAGCATCAATCTTTGGCCTTCAGGCCCATAAGGGAGAAGTTTTCCTGTGGAAGAAGATCACAGGAAAGACTGATCTTACTTTGTCTAGCAAAAGGAGTACAATCAATTCTCCAGTGTCCTGCTGCTTTTTCACAGTCTGGGCCAGTACCTGGCAACAGGTAGGGCATCTTGCCCAGTGGTCAGCATTGCCATAATCCAGGTAGAGACATTGTTGTGCCCCATAATCTTCTTTAGAGACCTTGGGTCACTACTAGGATCTGTGAGTATGTCTTATATAATAAGCTATTAGATAAACATTTTAAATGCCATATTCTGCAGATTCTGAAGTATGAGGGCTGTCCAGGTATATCTGAATAAACAAACTTTGTTTCTAGTTACTTGTTTTAAGCTCAACCTTGAAAACATATACAAGGGACTAAGTAAAGCTTATCCCTGTAATTAATTACATCAGTACTTAGCCTGACTACAATTAAAGAATGTGATTATTTATAAGATGACTATTTACTTGTGTTCTCTAACAGTCTATAGTAAGTAGCCTTAAAAACAATGATTTTTTAATTGAATCTCTTCTAGTATCAAATACAGGTTCAGTAAAGATATCAAAACAAAATAGCCATATGTTAATGAAAAGGCCCTAAGTTCCTTTTAGTATCAATATAAAATATTTATATGACTCAGTTTATCCAAATAGCTTAAGCTTAACAAATTTAGCAAAGACAAAGAGGCTAGACATATGTTCTTAAGCCTGAATTGACCTTGAGTAAGGAGAAACATTTTCCAAGTCACTGGTTCTCAATTTTCCCAATACTATTTCATAAGTGCAGTTTTGTCATTGTTTGGAATCTCAATGCAAACATCTGACATACAGGTAGTCCTAAGCTACCACTGTAAAAAGTTGGTTTTTTTGTTTTGTTTTGTTTTTTGTCTTTTATTTCACCCCCAAAGGGTCAAGACTCATGGAATCAGAAGCTGTTCCAAGCCCTTTGCCTAGGTCATTGTCTTGCTGCATCACAAGAAATGAACATCTCAGTTTCTGGTGACTATGACCTAGGTGACTCTTTTTTTTTTTTTAGGTGACTCTTAAATTACAAAGTTGAGCTGCTAGAGCAAGGTACATTCTTGAATATAAAAGCACTGAGGTACACCTTTAATATTTATCAAATACCTTATTTATTAAACACATGTAGCCATCTATTTAAATTCTCTATAAGCTTGCTGTTGAACACTTGGCCAAGACATAAGTACTTAGGTGTAAATCTCTAAGTTAGCTTTTATTAATCTGAATAGATCTTTATAACCTCAGTAAAAGATGGCTGCCAGCCATGTGGCTGCCTATATCATAATGTCACCAACCAACATGGAGGAAAGCCACATGTTTGCTGTTTAAAGCATGTTTTTCTAAACAATAATTACTTGCACACATACACACAGTTGGATCTAAGTTACATACACATACATACAGTTAAAGCTAGCATACATATAGAGTTAAATTCAAGTCACATACATGTCCACATACATACACATTTATATAGCTCCATTTTTAACATAAACATTTTGCAGTGAAGAATCATCAGCTAGTTTAAAAACGAAAACCAACCAGAATTAACTTTCACCGGACCAACACAAAGAATCTATTGGCTCGGAATGATCAAAGCATCCCTGGCTACAGCATTATAACATAGCTGCCATAGCTTAGCAACCATAGGCAGTGACATTCCATTCTGTCCTTAGAGTCAACCTTGGTCAGGTTTAGCAGGCAGCCCCCAGGGCAGGTCTTAGGAGCCCCACCCATCAGCATGGAAGGTGCAGCATGGGGACAAAAGATTGTTGTTAACCTCAGATTCTAAAGTGCAGGATAGTGGCAGACTGTGAGGGAATCCATGCCCTGAATGGGCCCCTCAGGGAGAGAGCCAATGTAGGCCACTCCTTGGCTATGATTCCAGAGGGGGCTGTTCTCCATTAGCCCCAACTCCCACAGTACACCTGGGTCAGTTATGATCTGTGCTACATGAGGCCCTGCATGCTCTGTGCCTTGCCACAAAATCTC
>CABHPP010142451.1:41182-51633 GCA_902168425.1 Peromyscus attwateri | reverse complement strand
GGTTTGGTTTGGTTTGGTTTGGTTTGGTTTGGTTTGGTTTGGTTTGGTTTGGTTTGGTTGTGGTGTCATCTTCCTAAATTGTTCAAGCTACTGGAGAATTTATGATCCTGCCTCCAACTCCAAGCAAGTAGAATCACAGGTCCCCACGTCCTGCAAGGATCTTGATTCTTAAGATAGGTCGTGAGACTTCTCGGTATCTCAGAGCATAAGTTCTTGGAATATTTTCTGAGGCCTTACAGTGTAATAAAGAAAATGGACAAAGCATTGCCAGAATTACTAGGGATAAAGCTGACTTCCCCCGAGCAGTCCTCAGAAGCCAGGCTGGGCCACCCCGTCCTCAAGAGATAACTAAACAGACAAGTGATAGAGAAAGTAGAGAGGGGACGTTATTCATTGTGGCCACACTGAGGAGAGGAACAAATTAACACGGCCAATGACCTCTCAAGTCCGTCTTCAGGGTCCTGACAGAATAGAGGCCGAGAGCCGTGCAGAGCTAAGCTGTCCCCATCCAGGTGTGATTCAGCCCATCACTGACCCATCCCTGTCTCAGCTCCAGTCTCTCCTGCAAGGATGTTGACAAGTTGTCAGAACTGTGTGAAATCTCTTCCTGGGAGACAGGTTCCTCCCTGGCTGACACCAGGCTTCAACCTTTTCCTTCTCTTGGCATGAAATTTATGAGGAAATTCCAATTCCTGGGGCTCCATAGTTTCCAGAGCCTGAGAGTCAAAGAGAGGGTCACAGTGTCTCTTCAGAATCCCCTCACTCCTGACACCACAGCTACAAAGACCAAAACAGCTTTCTTTGAAACAAAATCTACCATTTGTTAGGTTAAAAAAGAATGCATTTTTTTTAATAAGGAAAAGTTGGAAATGATCTCAACACGTTTAAAGGGGGGGAGTTGTTTGAGGATGAAGTCAGAAGGAAGAACTTGGGTTAGCCTGTAACTATGGCCTCTCAGTGCCTCATCTCGTGTGAAATGAAGGAAGGCTATTACAGCAGCTAGAAGATCCTTTAAAAAAATGTTGCCAGTGACTCAATGACAGCGCTATGAGTACATTTTGGAGGGTCTGGGAGATGGCTCCATGTGTAAAATGTGGCTGCACAAGTATGAAGACCTGAGTTCAATGCCCAGAACGCCTGTAAATCCAAGCGTGGTATGTATGTCTATAATCTCAACACTGGGAACAACGACACAGGCAGATCCTTGGGGTCTCCCGGCCAGCTAGTCTAGCTGTATCTATGAGCCCCAGGTTCAGTGAAAAACTCTTCTCAAAAAATTAAAGGAAAACACCCAGTGCCCCTCTCTAGCCTCCACATGCACCTGCACACACATGTACAGACATGTACACACAAACAAATAAATATTCTCTTGGAGATTTTTTATAATAACTTTTTATTTATTCTTGGATGATTTTATATGTGTGCATAATGTAGTTTGATCATATTCAACTCCTATTATCTCTGGAAGCTTTCTACTTCTCAATATGGAGATATTTTAGGATATTAATTCTTTTAAATTGTGTGTGTGTGTCTGTGTGCACATATCTGTGTGTGCACATGAGTGAAGTGCCTATAGAAGCCAGAAGAGGGTGCTGGGTGACAACTCCCCTGGAGCTGAAGTGACAGGATGTTGTAGACTGCCTCATGTGTGTGCTGGGAACCCAACCCCAGTCCTCTGCAAGGACAGATAGCATATGCTTCTAACTGCTGAGCCATCTCCCCAGCCCTTTGAGGTATTAATTTTAGAATATATTTCAATCATTTAATTTTCAACTTAAAATTAAAGCCACAAGTTCAGGGAAATGTGAGTGTGGGAGATATCCAAGGGCCTGCACAAACCCTGCACAATCCTGACTTTTCCCTGATTCATATAGTCCCAGCATGCCTCTGACTGTGGCACCCATACCGTGTGATATACAGGGGTGTGAATAAGAGACACATGGGCTCACAGAGGCTTCACCTCAGTTTGAAGGGTCTTCACATTTTCCCTCTCTGTCAGCATGATAATGTGGAACTACTGTGTTTTCAGTCTTTGATTGCTGGCGGACAGGCATGTGTGCGATATTCGTGTTTGGCATGTGTGCGATATTCATGTTTGTAAATGGAAGCATGCGCATATGTAGCATGGTGTGGAAGACAGAGGTGTTGGTCCTTTCCCTCTTCTCTGTTTAAGGTGGGGGTCTCTTTCTGTTCTCCACTGTGCTCACCAGGCTTAGCTGTCCTGTGAGCTGCTGAGGATGCCCCGTCCCTACCTCCCACCTCCCCATAAAAGCATTGAGTTTACAGATGCACGCTACTCAACCAGGCTTTGGGTGGGTTCTAGGATTCTGACTTTACACCCTTATGCTTGTGTGGCAAGATTTTACCCACTAGCCATCTCCCCAACCCTTGCTATTTGCTACCATTCTTTACCTGACGTCCTGATCCTCCTGATATCCCATCTGGGCAGAACAGCTATATGCCCAAGGCATGCAAACCAATGTGATGTCTAAGGATGATAAGAGGGATCATAGGAAGACATGATGATTTTTTCAGGTTTAGGGATGTTATCACATTTCCTAATGCTGGGAACAAAGGGAGGCGTCGTTAACCAACGCATCTTGGACTCTGGGATGAAAATTCTTTTTTCTTAATGTGTCATACCCAGAATAGATGCACCACATTTGATTAAAATCACTTTTGTAAATGAGGTGACAGTTTAATTTTTGTTGTTCTTAGGAATACTCAGGTTGTAGACTACAGAAAACAGTCTGGCTCCCACAATGAGCAAGCAGCTCACAGTAAGAGAGTGACTGAGGGTTCTGAGGAGCTCCTCTAATTAAAACCGTGAGTCAAGAGTCAGAAGGCAAATACATGCTATTAATAGAAGTTGTTTTTCAGGGGCTAAGGAGATGGTGCTATAGGAAAAGTAAACACTATACAGCCTGAGTATCTAAGTTCAAGCTCTGGGACCCACTTAAAAACTGGGCGTGGTGGTGTGCATTTGTAATCCCAACACTGGGGAGACATGTGTACCCTTGGGGCTCATTGCCCAGCCAGCCTACCCTACATGGTGAGTTCCAGGCCAGTGACAGACCCTGTGTCAAAGAAAAGGTGGATGATGTCTGAAAAATGACACCCATGATTGATCGCTGGCCTCTACAGATATGCACACACACGTACATATACATACACACCTGGCACATACATACACTGAAGAAATCCTCGTGCTCCTCTGCCTGCACTAGAAAGACAAGTAAAAAGGAAGCCCAGGGGCACATGAAGACTCAATGAGCTTCCTCGGTGCTTATGAAAGTGTTTTGTGAGTGAATTATATGACGTCTCATTCAACACAGTTTCTAATCAGCAGGGTCTGAATTTCAGTGTTTTGTTCAAGCTCCCAGATGCACTGATATTTCTCTCTCACTGTAGCCAATACTGTGTGACAAGGGGATAAATCAGTGGCATGGCAAAGAGAGCAATCCAGATGCTTTTGTCACAGGGAGTCTTAAATATGGGGGCACACTCACCGGGAGGAAGACATTTTACAATAAACAGGAAGGTTTCATTGGGGTGTTATTGACATATGTCAATCATAAAAAAACTGGCTTCACGATGACATCGTCATACACACATATCTGTACTTTGACCATATTTACCCATCACTGTCTCTCCTCCCCTTCCACTTCTGCTTGTCTTTTTCCTCATTCTGACTAATCCCCTTTCCATGTTTGTTTCTTTTCCTAACCACTGAGTTTAGTGAGGGTTTCTCTAATGAGCATGGCTGAGGAACTACTCATAGGAGCCTGAGCAACTTTCCAGTGGCTACACCACTGGAGAAAACGTCTCCCTCTCTCCTTCAGCAACCGAACTGCCAATCGCTCCTCTGGGAAGGATGGGATCTTATTTGCCCCTCCCTTGTCCATGATGGAATGATGATTGGCCCAATCTGAGCAGGAATTCTGCGAGCAATCCAAAGAATACAGTGCCCATGTCGTGGCAAGGCGGCAGTGTTCCACAATATCCCTTCCTCTGGCACCCCACTGCACCCTCTTTTCCCCAGTTTCCCTTGGAAATGGTAGCATAGATGTCCCATATAAGAGTGTGCACTCAACAATCAGTATTCTCAGCACTTTTTCCAGTTACGAGTCTCAACCAGCAGAAAGATTCTTAAATGAAGAATGCTTGTCCAGCTGCACATGGTGGCGTGACTGCACTGGAGAAATTGAATCTGATTGTATAGATCATTGTAATTCTTTAAATGTTATTATCTGATTTAATGTGTGTATCATCCTGAAATGTGATGTTTATGCTGGTATCTCCAGGGCTTTGTTTATTTTTAGAGTAATTAGGCAGTTGTTTTTATGTTTTCTTTGATGTAATTGTCTAAATGGTTTATAATCCTAACTTCGTACTTCTTTTAAAAGCATGAGGCTGGAGAGATGATTCAGCAGTTAAGGACAATTCCTGACCCATATTCGGGTCCCAGCACTGTCTTTGGGAGGCTCGCAATGATCTGTACCTCCAGCTCCAAGGGATCCGACGCCCTCTTCTGGCCTCTGCAGGCATTGAACTCACATGTTCACACACTGGCATTTCATATGTATAATATAATTAAAAATAAAATAAATATTTTAAAAGAATTTAAGAAGTAATGATTCCTGGCTACCTCCCAGGGGTTATGATTCCATGTGTGAAGATACATTCATAGTCTGGGTAAGTTTTAAGCCTCCCCATGTGATTCCAATGGGCACCCCCAGGATGAAAACCCACGAATTTAACCAAATGCAAGAGAACACGAGGGTTCTATGAAACCATGACACAGGAAAGCCATCCACATAGTGACAGAATCCCAGCAAGAAATGATTTGGGGGAGCCAACCAGCCAACCCGAGCTTGTAAAGTTATAGCAAATATCGTAAAGGACTAACCAAATCCTTTGATCTCAAAAACTTCTAAAAACCTAGCTATTTCTCTCCCTTTTCCATTTTCCAAATCAAAGGCTTTGGGCAGATTATCTTTAAGCAGGTTTCAAAGAATTCCTGCTGAAATTGAAATGTTGGTAGTTTCCAGGAGATAGCAGAAGGAAACCATGTGCAGGGCGCCTGAGTGTCAGAATTACTTATTGATCCTACTGAGCTTTGAAAGGGAAGGGGGGAAGCAAAGGTCGGAGGAGAGGGAGGGAGGGGTAAGAGGAAGGGGAGGGAGAAGAAGGAGGGGAGAGGAGGGAGGGGAAGATGAAGGCACAGTGAAATCCTTCGACATAACGTTATTTTTTTCTTTCTGCAAGCCAATTTTGATCAGAAATGGTCTAAATGATCTATTTTTATGGACAGCAACATCTGAGTCTGCAGGTGAAATGAGTTATTTTGATGTGAGTTTTGGTTTTCCTTCACAGGTAAGCCACTGAAAGCACCTCACGGAGTTGGGTCAGCCAAACCGCTGAGAAACACACGGACAGGAAGATCTAGGAACCAAGACTCCAGACAAGCCTCCTCTCCCTCAGCTACCAACAGTGCTCCTGAACCCACGGAGCTCTAGGAAATTCCTTCTCTTGAGTGACATGGGAATTTAGCTTGACTCAGCAAAGGGCCCAAGGTGGGTCCATCCCTCTAGTTGACACAATAAATCAACGTATGTATAAGTGATGGCCAAGCTCCAGGGTTTCAACATCTGTTAGCCAGGAAACAGGAAGTCACCTGGTCTGATGGAAAATCCAGCAAGAATCTACAAGTAACCAACCTGCTGCTCCCCATGCTGTCCCTTCATTTGGGTTGCCATAGATACTTCAAGGACCATAGGATAATAATTGTCTAAAAAGAATCCCTGGGGCTCAGGAGAGGAAAGTAGTGTGGATGTGATTACTTGCCGCCAAGCATGAGGACCCGGGTGTGATCCCCAGAAGCCTTGTAAGATGCTAAGGATGGTGATGTGCACTTGTAATTCCAGCACTGGCAGAGTCCTGAACCTCACTGCTGGGCCAGCTTAGCTGAATCGGTGAGTCCCACACCAGTGAGAGAGCTTGTCTTAAAAAAAAAACAAAACAAGGTGGACGGCACCCTGAGGAATGACACCCAAGGTTGACCTCTGGCCTCTGCACACATGTACATACATCTGTACTTGCACCCAGACTCATAAGTGTGAACACACACACACACACACACACACACGCACACGCACACGCACACACCCAGTAGATTAGAGTACAGACACATAGACAAAAGACCATGTAAAGAAAGAAGAGAAAACAGCTTCCGTTTGAGAAAGCTGGAGACCCGAAACAGTACTAACCCTGCTGGCATTTGGATCTCTACCTTCCAACCTCCATCACTACAAGAAAATAAACTCTTAATTTAAGTCCTCCAGCTAGAGGCAAGTGGGCCAAGATCCAAAGAGCTGGGCAAGAGGAAGATTTAACCTTGTAATTACATATCTAGACAAATGGACATCGGACTCTGGGGTTTGAAACCAGAATATTTTTCAATACTGAAGAATTCAGAGTAACTTCTTAAATGTCATCTTTGAAAGAACTGCTGGAAAATATATCCAGAGACTCAACAGGTGAAACTGGCAAAGAAAACATTACATTTCTGCTCAGAATGGTGGATGACATCAGCTCATTTGGAGATAAAAAGGAGAAGGAGTTATGACTTAGATATTGGTCAAGTCCTGAGTGGTGGTCTCTCCACAAAGTTCCTGCCAAACGTTGCCTTATGCCACACTTGGCAAAGTAGGCTAAGCCTTCCAAGTGACACTGAAGACTGTCACTACTAAGTCTCTGTCAAGCCAAGCCCTCCGTTCAGTGGCCAGTAAATAGCATGAGATCTGCACAGCCCATTTGCTACAACTCAAAGTGACTGGTGTCAGAATGGTCAGCACTTCCTGGCACCAAGGAGTACAGAAAATGAATTTTTGTTATAAATGCTTCCCAGGAAAGAACAAAATCAGATATCTGTCACCATCCAACCCAGGCATTTAAGTCACAGCTCACACCCTTCAGGTCCCATGACACTGTCTCTAACCAGCTGCCTTCATCCACAGTGGGCTTTCTTTTGAACATCAGGAATGTTTTAGTGAATGAATTAGACTTAATAGAGAACAGCAAAAAAGAAGAAATGAGAGAGAGAGAGAGAGAGAGAGAGAAAGCCCGACCACATCCATTACTGCTAGCTGTTGGGGTTGGGGGGAGTGGGTACATGTGAATGTGGATATATGTGAACACATGAACTTGTGCATGTGAAAGCCAGAGGGAAGTCTTGGCTTTGTTCCTCAGGTGCTGTCCACAGTGAGGAGCCCTCATTGGTCTAGAGTTAACCAATTTACCTAGGCTGGCTAGGCAGAAAGCCTCAAAGATCTTTCTGTCTCTACCTCCTCACTGCTGGGATTCCAAGTGTATTGCTGCCATGAGGACCAGTTTCCAGCAGCTCAGGGATTGAAGGGGAGCCTATGGAGTCTGTGCACCTTTGACTTTTCTATCAGAGGAAGTAAAACTTAACTCTCAGGGGTGGGTGATGGGGGTTAAACTTAACTCTCTGGGGCTAGCAAAAAAGGGAAACAGCACACACACACACACACACACACACACACACACACACACACACACACACGTCCAATGTGTCAGGATCTCACCTAGGGTGCTGACAAGCCTTCAGCAGGTCAGAGAAACTGAAGAGGATATGCAGAGCTGCTACTGAACAGACAAACAGACACACGAGGACTTTTCTGGGGACCAAAGCTTAGTTCTTCATTTTATTATTCTTTCTGTTGCTTGTTCTACTCTGTTCTTCTGTAGCTAGAGATTTCCTGCCTGGCCCACAGCCAGGACAAATCTTTGTCACCCGCCAGTCCCACAGCCGCTCAGACCCAACCAAGTAAACACAGAGATTTATATTGTTTAAACTGTTTGGCCTAGTGGCTCAGGCTTCTAGCTATCTAGTTCTTACATCTTAAATTAATCCATTTCTATAAATCTATACCTTGCCACGTGGCTCGTGGCTTACCGGCATCTTCACATGCTGCTTGTCATGGCGGCGGCGGCTGGCAGTGTCTCCCTCTCTCAGCTTCCTGTTCTCTTAATTCTCCTCTCTGTTAGTCCCGCCTATACTTCCTGCCTGGCCACTGGCCAATCAGTGTTTTATTTATTGACCAATCAGAGCATTTGACATACAGACCATCCCACAGCAGTTCTTCTGATGTCTCCCTTCTGTCTATCTTAATGTCTTCCTTCTGACTTTCCTTTAACATCTTTGCTGGTGTTTCCTTTCTCTCATGTTATTTTTTCCCTTACAGCTTATATACTGCCATATAATCTTTCAAGCCATATAAAAATTACAATGTGGTTACATTCTATTTTTTAAGTGAATGATTACAATGAATACAAGTAAAAAAAATGTTTTCCAAATCCCTTACATGATTAAACATTTTATGTATTACAGGTGAAAAGCGAGTTGTCTCAAGAACCCATGTATATTCATACCCAAGCAACTTGTTATAGATTAACAGAGTATAAGCAAGTAAGGTATTTTTCTCAGCCATTTCTTTTGTTGGCAAGCTGCATTTTGCAGTTTCAAAGAAAGGACCAGTCATTTTATTATTTCTCTCAAAAGATAATTGTATAAAAATCTTAGCAAAATCACAAATCTAAACTTTTATATATGAAAAACAGTCATCTCTACTATAAATCTTTAGGGTTCATTCCCATTTGTCAAAAGTTTTTTTTTAATATCAGGAAGTTAAGGGCAGAAATGGATACAAGGAATTAATCATCACCTTTGGTCACCAACCCATCCTAGCAAGAAAAGCACATAAGCTAGTAATAATTGGGCTGCTTTGTTCTTGTTCCTTGACCTTAACTCAACTATGACCCTCACTCAATTATGTGCCTTTCTAAAACATTAGATTGTTTCTTTGGGTTTTTCACCTCAAAGTATTAACAAAAACATCTTAATCTAACCTTAAGTCATTTTTAAAGCTTTATTTCGGCTGTGATGCACTCAGAAACCTGTGACACATCTCCCAACATCAAGATTAAAAGAATTTAAGCTAGCTGGGCTTCTGGGACTCAATTGTTTTCCTTAATCATCAACCTAAGCCACAGCCTATACAGCTCCTCAATAGAAACCCATGTGTTCTAACTGTGTGATACTTTATTGTTTTATTTTTTATTCCCTGCAGCCTCTGCTTTATCAGAGGCAGGGGCAAAATTTTATCCTACCTTTACATATGTCAATTTTCCCATTAAAATAACCTTTATAATAATCCCTTACTATATTTATTAAAGACCCTCTGTAGGTGGAGTTTTCTCCACTCCCACCGGGGCCCGCAGCCACTCAGACCCAAATAAACACACAGAGGCTTTTTATTAATTACAAACTGTATGGCCTAATGGCTCAGGCTTCTTGCTAGCTAGATCTTACATCTTAAATTAACCCATTTCTATCAATCTATACCTTGTCATGTGGCTTATGGCTTACCGGTATCTTTACATCTTGCTTCTCATGGCGGCGGCTGGAAGCATCTCCTGACTCAGCCTTCCTGTTCCCAGAATTCTCTTCTCTGCTTGTCCTGCCTATACTATACTTCCTGCCTGGCTACTGGACAATCAGAGTTTTATTTATCAACCAAATCAGAGCAGCACAGTCACAGCATACAGGGCGATATCCACAGCACTTCCCCTTTTCTTTTTTTTTTCAAAAAGGAAGGTTTTAACTTTCACATAGTACAATTACCTATAACAAAACAATTATCAAGCAAGAATTATAGTTATAATATCTAGTCTATTTGTATTTGGCAAATTAAAAAAGATATCCTATCTATCCTATATTTATGAGTCTAAGGTTTCATATCTAACTTATCTTTTATCATAACTAAGGAAATTGTAACTATCTAGTCTTCAACTACATCAAAGACCTCAGAAGGATATAATATTATCTGAGAAATGGGAGAAGGACACAAGTCTTTTGGGAGTCTTGCAAGACTAGACAGAAACACCTGGCAGCATGGACAGTCATCCAAAGTTCCTCTGTAAAGTTGGGGCATCTGTCTTCAGCCCGCAGGTCTAGAGTCTCTCAGTCACTTCTCTCTTTGTCCTGCAGAATCGTCTGCAAAGCAGGAACCTGAAGGACCATTTTGCCAAGCAAAGTTCAGTGGTCACCTTCCTATGGGTCCTGCATGTCCAGTCAATCAACAGTCCAGGCACGAACAGTTTCTTGCCCAAATGACTATTTTTGCCAAGATAAGCTCCACATAGAGTGTCTTCGATGCCCATCCTCCTCTCTGAAGTAAATTGGTGCTGTCAGGAGCAGACATGTCTCACTGTCCAGAAAGTCTAAATTTTTAAAACATTTTAAATACCATATTCTGTAGGTCTTTGAAGTGTTTGAAGATTAGCTACCTAATTGAATTATATCTATGTATACCTAGAAAACTTAACATGACTATAAGTTTGACTATCATAGAAGAATAATTATTAAT
>CABHPP010142451.1:2504-26183 GCA_902168425.1 Peromyscus attwateri | reverse complement strand
AGGAAGGAAGGAAGGAAGGAAGGAAGGAAGGAAGGAAGGAAGGAAGGAAGGAAAAAGCAAGCGAGCTTGAGATGGTTAATATTGATTCACTTTAATTGTCAGCCTGACAAGATCTAGAACCACCCATTAGACAGTCTCTGGGCACACCCGTGAGGGATTGTCTGATTAGGTTAGCCTCTGTGCATGCCTGTACGGGATTGTCCTGACTGGGCTAATGGAAATGGAAAGTCTCACCCTGAGCACAGTGAAGCCTTTGCTTTGGGCTGTTTCCGTGCTTGTATTCTGCTAGACAGTTCATCCACTCTGCTGCTCCGCCACCGCTGACATCAGAACCGAGGCTCTTTGGCTTCCAGAACAGTGAAAAATAGGTTTCTTTTGTTGAAGTGCCCTAGTCTAGGCACTTCTAATGGCAATACAAATTAATTGGTAACATGATAAAACTGAACACAGAAACTTCCTCAATATCATACAGTCAACAAGTGATAAATGGGAAATCATATGCCTTTAATCCACTGTACAAAAAAAAGGAAAATATATTGATCTGTCAGATCATGAGGCATGCATATGACATAGTAGCCTTGAGCACAAAACAAATAAATAAACAAGGTTCAGGACTTTTGAGTGGATGGATGAATGGATGAATGAATGAATGAATGAATGAATGCCTCTAGCTCACAGCTAACTAGATCTCTTGGAAGAAGTAAGAACTAAAAAGCTAGTACTTGTTCAACATTTTGGGCTTCGCCTTAGCAAATGTCTTTCTCACTTAAGCCGCTCACAGCTGGAAAAACAGGCCTTGCAGACTCAAACCCTGATTCAGTTCCCACTACAAGTATTGAGGGAGCCAAGACAGAAGTGACAGAGGAACAGAACCAGGGATTCGTTGGGACACAAAGTGACAATGAAGAGACCCATCCCACTGCACAGTCAGTGCTCCATCCTTTCTGTGCTGGATCATCTGGGTCCCTGTCTCATCTGTCACCAAGTATTGAAACACCTTCCAGTTCAGAGCCTGAGTTACTGTGATGCAGTTACACCAGTGCCTTCCCTGTCCATAGCCCGAGGACAACTTTTTGTACACTCGAAGATCTAAGTAGAGGGTAGGTATATGGAAGGCTAGAAATTACTGGTGGAAAGCTTTACCGTCAACCATGGTTGTGTCTTGCGAGAGCCCAGTGGATACATTTCTCAAAGAGATAAGTGTAGATTCCAGAGTGGAGCTCTAACAGCCTCGGCATGCTCTCACCTGGACCAGCATCAGGTCTTCAACCTCCAAACAGCCTGGAGGTTTTAAAAAAAAAAAAAAAACCATGCTCTCCATTTTCCACAAGGGGGCTGTCGTCAGGCAGTGGTAGTACATGCCTTAAGGCAGAGGCAAACAGATCTCTGTGAGTTCGAGGCCAGCCTAGTGAGTTCCAGGGCAGCCAGGGATACACAGGAAACCCCTATCTCTGGGAAAAATAAAAATAAAATTAAAAAAAAAATCATCTCCATTCTCACCAACCTTGAGTTCAAGGAAAAAGTTTAGACGACTCAAGTTCTGAAGTTGAGGCACTAGAGAGGACACAGAGTGCATCAGAGATCACAAAGTCAACCGGTGGAGAAGGCGGGGCCTGAGTACGGAAACCTGCTCCTCAGTTTCCAGCAAGGTATCTTTGTGCTGTGTGGAAACACACCTCTCAGACCTGGAAATACATTCCTGCTTCTCAGATTCCACGAGCTTCAGTCCACAAGCACCCTAGCTCAGGCTGCAGGCCTGCTGAAGAAAGATTGGGGTGCGTCAGTCTGCGTAGGGCCTTGCTGGCGCAATTCCCCAACGCCCTGCTTGTTCCCCAGTTCTGTTTGTTTGGAACGTCATCTTCCATCCTTCTCCTGAGGTTGCATCTGTCTTTGACGATGAGGTACATTTCTTGGAGGCCATAAAAAATGAATTTTTTTTTTTTGCCTATTTCTGAATTCTTTTTTTTTCCTTTTTTTAATTAAGAGATTTTTCTATTCATTTTACATACCAACCACAATTTCCCCTGTCCTCCCTCCTCCTACCCCTCAGTCCTCCCCCCCAACCCACTCCTCATTCCCACCTCCTCCAAGGCAAGGCCCCCCATGGGGAGTCAGCAGAGCCTGGTACACTCAGTTGAGGCAGGTCCAAGCCGCTTCTCCCTGCACCAAGGCTGCGCAAAGTGTCCCACCATAGGCACTGGGCTCCAAAAAGCCAGCTCATGCACTAGGGATGGGTCCGATCCCACTGCCTTTGGGCCTCCTATACAGTTCAAGCTAAACAACTGTCTCTCTTATCCAGAGGGCCTAGTCCAGTACCATGGGGGCTCCTCAGGTATTGGTTCACAGTTCATGTGTCTCCACTAGTTTGGCTAGTCATCTCTGTACTTTTTCCAATCATTGTTTCGATATCTCTTGCTCATAGAATCCCTCCTCTCTCTCATTGATTGGACTCCTGGAACTCTGCCTGGGACCCAACCGTGGATCTCTGCATCTGCTTCCATCAGTCACTGGATGAGAGTTCTATCATGACAGTTAGGATATTCAGCCATCCAATCACCAGAGTATGTCAGCTCAGGCACTCTCTCGACCATTGCCAGTAGTCTAAGGTGGAGTCATCTTTGTGGATTCCTGGGAACCTCCCTAGCACTCTGCTTCTCCCTATTCCCATGGTGCCCTCATTTATCATGGTATCTCTTTCCTTGTTCTCCCACTCTGTTCCTGATCCAGCTAAGACCTCCTGCTCCCCTAAGCTCTCTTTCCCCTGACCCTTGCCCTCCATTAGCCCCCCTCACCCCCAAAGATGAATTTTTTTAAACCAATGTGCTACTCTGTGTCTTTTGGTTGAAGAATTCAGACCATTAATATTGAGAGTCATTTTATAGCTATGGGGAGGGGCATGTGAGTTAAGGGTCTCTGGGGAAGGGAGAGACTTTTCCTTTCAGTACTGCAGCCACTGGTAAGGTTCCTGTAGTCCTGTAACCCCTCACCCAAGTTCTTGTAAGCAACCCTAAAGAAACTCATTTTATCATTAGAAGAAGAAGAAGAAGAAGAAGAAGAAGAAGAAGAAGAAGAAGAAGAAGAAGAAGAAGAAGAAGAAGAAGAAGAAAGAAGAAGAAAGAAGACATAAAAGTAGAAAAAATTAGGAAGAGTCTATGTATGTGTGTGGGCAAAGCACATGTATGTTATGTGTGGAGGTTAGAGAAGAACTTGTGGGTGTTGGTTCTCTCTTTCCACAATACGGATCTGGAGGATGGAACTGTTTGTCAGGCTTGGGGGCCAACATCTTTACTCAATGAGCCACCTCCCTGGCCCTGGTTTGCATTTTGGATAACAGAGGACCAGTGCATGTAGTTCTCAAGTCTCTATTCTAGAAGGTGAACCTATAAGGACAACCACCAAGAGATGGGGAAAAGTGGAAGGTCCTAAGGGATGTTTAACGTTTGAGTTTGTTTAACTCCATGTTACCCGGGGCTCATACTTGACAGGTAAGTAAAGGTGTTACTAGCAAGTGCCCTGGACTAAGACTATTTACACCCTTCAGGCAGAATTTGCTGGAAAGTGTATAGACAGTACTGTGTGCCTGGTTGTCTTTCTCACTGAGAAACCTGGGGCATGAGACACCCACTTAAAGGGGCATGTGCGGCTCTTCTGCATGCATGCAGGATTGGCAGGCACCATTGTCTTCCATGCACTTTCTATACTGCACTGAGGCGTTTTAAAAGAGTTCAGTGCAGTCATCGCATGTGTCTACTCAGCATGAAGCAGAAAAGTGACCTTTTCCCTCAGAGAAGGGGCCTGCAAAGAGCTGACATCATGGTTTATTATCATGTAAGTGGGCAGGTGCTGGAGAGAACCGGATACTGCCGCCTCTTCCTACTCCAGCCCTGCTCACCAGATTTCATGCCGAATGAGGTCTACATCAGGCACTTTATTGACCTTTCCTAAATCATCTCTCCAGGAGACTGGTACGGCCATGACGCGCAAGGTATTTAAAGAACCACCTTCTGGGTCCAGTCTAGGTATCCAACAGCATGGTGCTGGGTGGAGGAAACATGGTGTCTCCACACAAGGGAACTTTCTTCCGCCATAAAGAAAGAATTTGAGCCGTTTGTAGGGAGATGAATGAAACTGGAGAGCACCTTATTAAGTGAATTAATCTGGCCTCAGAAAGACAATACGTTTCCTTTCACGTGTGCTTCCTAGCATAAAATCATGGATTTGTTTATTAAATGAAAAGCGGAAGTGGGCTCGTAGAGGGAAACAAATGGTATTAATAAAGGAAGAAGCAAGAAAATGGGGGGCGGAGGGGGGGAGGGTTAGGAAGGCATGGTATGGGAGGTTTGCTCAATAATGATATATACCTGAAAGAAAAAAACTAAAGATGTGGGTTCTGTGAAATAACATTTTCTTTTTTAAATTTATTTACTCATTTTTTGATTTATGTGTGTGTGCCTCTACATGTATGTGCCCATGTGAGTGTATATACATGTGTGTGTGGTGTGTAGGAACCCATGAAGACCAGAAGAGGGTGTCAGATCCTTTAGATCTGGAGTTGCAGATGGCTGTGAGCTGCCTGATGTGGGTGCTAGGATCTGAATCCGGTCCTCATGACTAAGCAGCAAGCACCTTTAACCACTGAGTCTTCTCTCCAGCCCCCCAGCTGAACATTCTCATGGGTTTTCCTTACCCAAAGAGAACACCAAATGAGTTTATGGAGTAATTCCATGGTCCCACCATGGATCTCATAGCATCTACCAGAATTCATGTCCATCCAGAGCCTCAGGCTGAGACCCTCTTCAGAAAGAGGGCCTTTGCAGGTGTGGAGAGTTAGGTGAGCCTAGTCCTCACCCTAATGAAGAGAGAAGAAGACAGACAGACAGACAGACAGCAGAGAAGCCTACAGGATGAAGTAAGCCTGGAGTGGTGCAGCTGCCAACCAGAAAAGACCCAGGGCTGCCAAACACCAGAAGGCAGAAAGGACCAGGTTGTGGTTCTGCCTAGTTCCTTCAAAGGGACACAACCATACCAACACTGCAACATTGGACTTCTGACCTCCAGAGTCACGTGAGGACATGGGGCCTGGGCTGTTGGTGTTTCATTAAGACTTATTCACTTATTTATTTGTTGGGGTCTGGATGGTCTGCAGTTCCTTTCTCAGGCACAAACCCTGACTGAGATGTGGCTACAAGATCACTAAAGCTGTAGGCATGAAACAATGAATTCCTCTAAGGAAGAATGTCCTCCCATGCAAACAAGGCCAGAAGGACAGGGGAGTGGGGAAGAAGGAACTCAGACAACGGGCTCAAAGAGACTGTCTGCTCAAATCTTGCTAGCTAAATGATATATAAACAGCAGTGATGAAAAAACAAAAATTGTTCTTTCGTGAAGTGAGCCCAGAGTTCTGTCCCTGTCTACCATTCTCCTCCTTTCCAGGTCCCTGTGTTGCCCATGGCTGCACTAGTCATGGCCTTTATTCACTCATTCACTTTTTTTTTATGTGTGTGGTGTGGGGGGGAGTAGAGGGTAATGAATGTATGTGCATGTGGGGGGGGAGTAGGGGGTAATGAATGTATGTGCATGTGGGGGGGGGGGGTAGGGGGGAATGAATGTATGTGCATGTGGGGGGGGGGAGTAGGGGGTAATGAATGTATGTGCATGTGGGGGGGAGGGAGTGGGAGGGTAATGAATGTATGTGCATGTGTGTGGGTGTGCACACCTGGAGGCCAGAAGAGGGTGTCAGCCATCCCCCTCTCACATTTTACCTAGTCTTTTGAAATGAGGGCCTGTCCCTAAACCTGGGGCTCAGCTAGATAAGGAATGAGCAAGCTCTAGTGATCATTTCTCTCCACTTCCAAGGGAGGTGCAGTTACAGGCATGTGTGGGACAGCTGGCTTGTTATGTGGGTAATGGGCTCTGAACACAGGTCCTTAGGAATGCACAGCTAACACTCCTAACCACTGAGCCATCTCTTGGCATTCTGTAGCTTTAAGCCACCCAGCTTTAGTATTTTGCTAAGAGCCCCAGGAAAATAAAACAATATCTAATCAGCAGAGCTGCCAGCATGATCTGTGGGCTTGGTACAGGGTGCTGCTCAGAGCACTCTGCACTGACTCATTTTAACCTCAAAGCAGCCTTGGCAGGGAGGAACTGTTCTTCTCATGCGACATATGAGGAGTTAGCATCAGACGAGATATTAGGTCATGTGCCCACATTTGTTCTTCAGCTGGGAGATGCTCAAACAGGCACTAACCCAGGTAGTCCAGCTTCCAAAGCCCAACTCAGACTCACCAAGCAGCAGCTCTGAGAGTTGAAAAGCCAAACTGAGATGAGTCTGTGATCTGTAAGAGATGGGACATTGCTCAGCCATGAGTCAGAACAAAATGGAATCATGTACAGCAAATGGGTTGAAAAGAACCTTGTTTTGTGAAATGAGACAGACAGACAAACAGCACATGTTCCCACCTCTATGCAGAAGTTAACGTTTCTCTCTCATAGAATTGAAGAACAAATGTCAGAACCTATGAACGGTGTGGTGAATGGAGACCTGGGGAGAAGACAGAGGTACAGAAATGAAGTTAGGTAGAGGAAATCACTTCCACTGTTCAGTAGTACAGTTGGAATACTGGTTTTCAGTGATTAAGCAAATGTATCAAAAGAGCTAACAGAGAGAATTTTTAATATTCCTAACACTTTGATATATGTCGGATGTATGCCCCTTACCATGATCTGATTATCATACATTGCAATCATGTATTGAAATGCCACTCTTAATTATACAAATATGTCCAGTCACATAGAATACATAGCAACAGGACTGAGAGGTAGCTCAGCCTGTCAACTGCTTGCCACACAAGCATGATGACCTGATTTAATCCACATAATCCACATGGAAAACTGGGTGTGGAGGCACACACTTGCAATCTCAACACCCAGGATGCAGATAGATCACTGGGGCTCAATGGTCAGCCAGACTTTGAATCAGCAAGTTCTGTACCAGTAAAAGAGCCTGTCTCAAAAACCAAGATAAACAGCTAGTTAAGGCTGACCTCTGGCCTCCAAGCTCAGGCACACAATACATACACATAACACACATAAATTTATATTTATAAAAATAAATGAAGGGGCTGGGAGATGGCTCAGTCCATAAAGTGCTTGCCATGCAAGCAAGAGGACCTGAGTTCAGATCCCAGCACCCACATAAAAGTCAAATATACTGGCATAGCTGGAGGAAAGGAGACAGGTGGCTCCCTGGAGCTCACTGGCCAGCAAGCCAGCCTAGTGAAATCAGCACAATGAGATGGTACGATGAGATGCCCTGCCTCAAAAAAAAAAAAAAAAATAAGGTAAAGAGCAACGGAGGAAGACACCAGAGGTCGACCTACAGCTTCTGTATGTGTACACACACACACAAACACACACACACACACTCCACATACACGCACACACACACACACACACACACACACACACACACACACTCCACATACACACAAAAACAATAAATAAATAGAGGTGGTGCAAACACACGGCATCTCATTTTCCTACCAGGAGAGTAGAAATGAATCTGAGGGATCAGACTCACAGGAGGGAGCAGAAAGATTGGGAAGCGCAGCCATGCAACAATAAGAACGATGCTGCTTGAATTCTAAGAGAGTTGTGAGTGCTCTCAATTAAAATTTTAAAGCCCTAACATACAGTAAAGAACACAGGGGACCTGGAGCCACACCCCTGGGAAGCCAGGAGACCCAGAGCTTCAGAGAACAGCCGGGGAGGTTTCTTTCCACTCCTAGACTGTCAAGTGAGTGGACTTGCCGCAGCAGCAGCGATGGGAGCATTAAAGAGAGAGTGGGCTTGCTGGTTGCAGCTGTGTGGCTCTTTGAACGCATTTCCCTTTCAGTGTGTTATGGCATTTGCTGGAAACCGTTTGAAATTACTATACAGATGTACAAATCATGTTGGTTAAAAAAAAAAAAAAGTGCACTGACTGTCCAGAGTCTTTCAAATACTCCCTGTCTGAGAGCCCCTGCGGTTGCACCACAAACTAGAAAGAGCCAGAATGCAGCATGGTAGCAGGCAGTTCTCCCTGTAAACACAGTGCCTGGGGCTTTAAAAAGATGTGTGAAGTGTACATGTGCTGGCAGCACCCGAAGAACCACACGTGAGTTGTCCTCTGGCCTCTACACACCCATACACATGCACATGGGCACATGCACGCACACAAACATACACACACATGAACAAACACACACACACACACACACACACACACACACACTTACACAGGCACATAAGATGTGTGGAATGAGCGTATCCAGCCCAACAAAGTCTCCAGCAGTTTCTCAGCCTTGTCAATTGCTGTTATCAAACTCAGTCAGTTCTTCCCATTGCTATTATTCCTTGACAGTTTCGTATACATATATACATACATGCACATAATGAAATTTAGTCATTGTCTTCTCACATTCCCTTCTCATCCCTCCTTCCTCTCCTTCTGGAACCATTCCTCTTCCCAACAAATCCCCTCCGACTGTCCTGTCTTGTAGCATGAATCTTAAAAGTTCTTACTAATAAAATCAAACCTGGTGCCAGGTATTGGGGTGAAGGCTGGAAGAACAGAGAAGCAGAACAAGCCACAGCTTCCTCACCTTCCCAGTTCCTCAGCTGATCCTGATTCCTCAGACTGGAAGCCTCTGAGTCCTCATCCAAATGGATCTCAGCTGAACTGTTGCTCAAAAGCCTAAAAGCTTAACCAGCCCTAGTTCCTGGTCTTCACATATTATATACCTTTCTGCCATCACTTCCTGGGATTAAAGGCTCACTTCCTGGGATTAAAGGCATGAGTCACCATGCCTGGCTGTTTCTAGTGTGGCTTTAAGCTCACAGAGATCCAGACAGATTAAAGGTGTGAGTGCCACCATTTTATGGACTCTATGTCTGTCTAGTGGCTGTTCTGTTCTCTAACCCCAGATAAATTTATTAGGGTGCACAATATATTGGGGAACACAATATCACCACACTGTCTCATTTTGTGCTTGACCCACCAGTTATAACTAGGGTTGCTTGCATAAGCATGAATGGGAGGCTGTTTACTGGAGAAGGGGCAATGTATCAGTGGCTATACCACTAAAGAAAAGAAAAACCTTCCCCCAGCCACCGTTAACTGACAATAATCCATCAGGGAGGGTGGGGCCTCACAAGTCCCTCTTTCCTCTGTGATAAAATAGTGACCGGCTCAATCCTATCTGAACTTGCACAGATAATCAAAGTTGTAGTGAGTTCATGAGTTCAACAGTCATGCCGGGCCCAGAGGGTGTCTTTTTGCAGCACCTTCTTCTGTGGTATCCTCTGAGCCTGGGACATTGGATATAAATATCTCACTAAGGGGCCAATCACTCTGCACTGCTTTTCTTGGCACTTTGACCAGTTGGGAGTTTCTGCATTAACTGCATCTCACTGCAATAACAAAGTCCTCTAACAAAGACTGAGAGCGGCACTGATCTACAGATGCAAATGTGAGTATTCGGAGGGAAGTTTGAACACGTATCCATTTGATCTCTCTCACCCTTTGTCATAGGGCTGCCCTGTGTATTGTAGAATGGTTGGCAGCATCTCTGACCCCACCCACAGTACGCCAGGAACACCCTTGCCTCAGCTGATGACCAAAAAATATAAATTCAGGAAGGCAAAGTCACTCTTCCTCCCAACCAAAAACTACTAATAGACTAACTACACAGAGGAATATAGGACATAAATAAAAAAAAATAAAACATCCATGTGTGCCCAGCAGTACAACAGAGGCATCATTGTATTAGGGGTAATCTGCTGCTTTCTGGTTGAATTTTAAGCCCACTCCGAAGGTAGGAAGTCTTACCTAGTACTACAAGCCTGGTCAAAAGCCTGTGGCTAGGGAGGTCATGGGCCCTTGGGGAGCCTACTACTGTTGTTTTGCTAAATGGACATGTCATACTGCCTTATAAATATTCATGTTTATACCCAGGAGGTCATCCCTCCCCCTGGGAAGGATTTCACTGGTTAAAGTACTAAAAATAAGTGACAATTGAGTACATAGCCTGAAATAAAATATCTATATCACCCCTCCAAGGCTCAAGAAACATTGCAAAAGAAGGAGCAGAAAGCATGTAGAGCAAGGGATGGGAGGTAGGGCATGATAAGGTGTCTTTCGGACCTGACATGGCCATTGTACTCATGAATTCAAAGCAGCTGTGGTTACTTACGCATGACCTAAGCAAGACTGAGCCAGTAAACCTTCCATAATACGCAGGAGAAGGCCTTAGCAGGCCACACCCCTAGCTGAGGAGCTGTTGGCTGATGGAGTCTAGGAAGGGGGAATCGGTTTTTCCAAGGCTGCCATCACTGATAAGTTGCCATGCTCCGGTAAATCAGCCTACAGCCATGCTCATGCAAACAACTCCATGAGTCATTTTCTAAGAGTATGAGGAGAAAGACTAAAAGCAAAGGTACTAATGCTTTTACGTGCCACCCTATCTGTTAAATCAGTTTTTTAAAAGATGAAGAAGGAGGCAGATTTTGGGGAAGAAGAACAGATTCGGAGGGGACGGGAGGGGAGCAAGTGGGGTTATGAGGGGTGAATACAATTAAAGATGTTATGTATGTACATGATGAAGTCCACAAATAGATTCTAAAATATTCTAAATAAAATAGAGGGGGAAAATATTCTTTCCCCCATTCCCATCTTCCTTCCTTGTCTTTCCAAACACTACCATACTCATTTTCCCATTCTCCCCCTATCTTGCACTTTCCTTTACCAGCCCATTGGTGGTCTAGCTGTTTTCTCTTTAAATTTTCACCCTGCTTTCCATGGTCAAATTATGTTTGTCTTGTTTTAATGTTCTAGCAAGAACTGGAGAGAGAGAGAGAGAGAGAGAGAGAGAGAGAGAGAGAGAGAGAGAGAGAGAAGAAGCCTATATCTAGCATGGTTAGGATTCAATCTACCCCTTTTCCTATGTCTCTACTGCAAGACAAGATGCAAATTCCAGCCAGTATCCAACCTAGCACTTCATCATTGATACTTTGCTCCTCCCTCCTACTCAAACAGTCCATACAACCAAGTCACTTTTTCTGGGATCCATCCTCTATTTCTACCTCTGCTCCCTTACTTACGAGGTCATTGTCATGGTTACTTCCATGGCATCTCAGCCACTCTATCTCTCTGCTCCAATACTGGAATCACCCAATATTTTTCACGACGAGAGAAGGGAAATGCTGATGCCTGGAGCCAACCCAAGGAGAAACTTGTCTACCAGGAAAAGATTTCACATAGTTCAAACATCTTGACAAACCACCTTGCAGGACAGACTGCAGCCCAAACACTATCGAGCAGGCCTACACCTTGACATCTTGACCAGGCTTGCTTAGTTATCTATACCTCTTGCCCCCATTTAAAACTAACCCTTGTTCCAATGGACTTGGGAGATCACTGGACCTCTGTGTTCCTCTTTCCACTGTGACCACACGGAAGAAATCCCCCATCTCTGCTCTTCAGTTACTTATCTGTCTAACCCATGTGCTGACAACAGGGTCAAGCCTAACTTGTTAAGGCTGTTGGGGCCGAGGGCTCTGACCTTGAAATTTCCCATAACAATGAGATCGACAATGAGATGTTACTCGTCTCAAAAAGGAAGTAAAATTTCAACATACTCTACAACATATGTGGAATAAGATGAACTTAAGGACATCATACAAAATGAAGTAAGCCAGTGACAACAAGCGCCCTACAGGGAGGTCCACTTACATGAGTTAATTAGAGTAGTCAAAAGACCAAAAGCAAACTGGTGGGACCAGGACCTGGGACGCAGATCAATAAGAAGCTGATGTTCAATGGGTATTGTGATGGTTAACGTTGCCATCTTGACAAGATCTGTAATCATCTAGGAGACAAACCTCTGAGTACCCTTGAAGAAGTTTCTAGAGTAGGCTAACTGCTGTGGAAAGACCCACCCTAAATGTGGTGGTCCATTCCAAAGGCTGAGGTCTGGACAGAGTAAAAAGGAGAAAAAGAGCTGAGCACCAGCATTCACCTCCCTCTGCTTCCTGACTGCTGGTGCCATGGTATCAGCTGCTTCACGTGCCTGTCACCTTGCCTTCCTCTCCATTGTGGACTGGCCCCCGCAAACTGTTAGCCGACAGAAATTCTTCCTTCCTGCCTTCCTTCCTTCCTTCCTTCCTTCCTTCCTGCCTTCCTTCCTTCCTTCCTGAAGTTGCTTTGGTCAGAGATTTTGTTGGAGCAATGAGAAACATGAACAATACCGGTGTAGAGTTTTAGTTTTACAAGAGTCAAAAGTTATCAAAAGCTGTTGCGCAACAATGTAAATACAAACACTACCTAGGCCTCACTTAGAAGTGGGGGAAATGCTATGTTTCCTGATACCGCTGTTACCACAAACAAGATGTTTTAATGACAGTATGACTGCCCCATATAAACTCTTTTCTGGCTCATTTTCTCTTCTGCTCTTCTTGGAGCCATCTTTAAAAACACTCCATCACATCACTCTGCTCCAAGCAAATATGTCTCAGTTCTAGGAAATGACATCTTTCATGGTCCCCCCCACACTTTGCTCACATAGCCCCTAATATTACCCCTGAGGCATATGAATTAAGTCACTGTTGCCCATTTTCCACTTCAGCTCACCCTAAGAAACTGTGACATTCCCCCACACCAGCACTCCAGCACTTCGCATGGCTGTGTCTCTGGGGAGGAGTGTTGCCATCCATCATTTATCAGCTCATTTATCAATTTATCACTCATCAAGACCTAGCACTGTACTTAAGAGCAACGCTGTCACGTTCCATTTCCTTCACTTCGTTCCTCATGCAGTGAATGTCATCTGCTTTCCTCCAAATCTGACTCTTTTTATCATCTTCTCACTGAATTTCTCAAATTCCTTCACCCAGCCCTGCCTATGCTGGATCTTTCTAGACACTTCTTTCCCGTGGCTGCTGGGTCCTAAACTTTAGCATCAGTGTACAGTGCTCCCAGAGAACAGGGAGGAGGACCAGGTACCATCAAAAAAATCTCATCTCTGAGGCTGGAGAGATGGCTCAGTGGTTAAGAGCATTTGCTCTTCTTACAGAGGACCAGAGTTTAGCTTCTCACACTCATGTCAAATGGCTCACAGCTGCCTGTAACTCCAGCTCCAAGGGGTCTCAAGCCCTCTTCTGGCTTCTGTGGGCATCCAAACACATGTGGCATTCTCACCAGTATGAGTGCATGCGCATGGGTGCACACACGCACACACACATACACACACACACACACACACACACACACACACACTCAAATAAATAAATGTATTTAAGAAACTACATCTCTACTGAGAGTGAATGTGATAAACGAGTGTCGGTTTGAAGATGTTTGTATGTGGTTTGAGGGGTGATCTTTGCCCCTCTGAAGCATGGGAGAGCTAGTTCCTGGAACACATCTCCACCTGTTTTAAAGTGAGTGGCTGCTGCTGCTGCTGCTGCTGCTGCTGCTGCTGCTGCTGTTCAGTTTGAGGGGGCTGAACCTTCAGATCAGGAAAGGACTGCCACTTGGGACAGTTCACTGTCCCTGTGTCTCAAGAAAGAGGGGCACATGGTGCTATGAATGTGTAGCTGTCCTCTCAGGAAAGAAGGAGCTCTAAAAGGAAGACATCTGCGCCTCACCCCACTTTGGATATCAGGCTATTGAAACAATGGACTCCAAGAAACTGGGGTTTCCCCAGAAATCTCCTGCTGGGAGAAGGAACGGGATGGGGGTCCTGGTGCCAGCAAAGTGAAAAGTGTGTCTTCTGGAAAGACTTCACACCGTTCTGACAACTTGTCAGACCACCTTGCAGGAGAGACTGGAGCTGAGATGGTGATGAGGGGCTGTCTGGACCACCCCATACCTGCACCAGGACCTCTTAGTCATGCATGCTTCTTGCCCTTTGTCTGAACTTGTCTCATTTCAGCACCTTGAAGGTGGACTTGGGGCTGGAGGAGTCACGGGACCTCTTTGTTCCTCTTCCCCATGTGACCACAATGAGTAAATCTCCTGTGTCTGCTTCTCACTACTACTTGTTCCCTTAACTGGCTTCTTGAGGACACCTGGGTGAGCCTCTCTGGTTAGGAAGGCCAGAGCTCATGCTCTGACCCTAACAACTCCAGTTACAGGTGGAGGTGCAAAGGGAAACATCATGCCAGACAGGAAGCAGGATCAAAGGACGGTATTGGTGACCGCCTTTCTTATGGTTTTCTAAAGTAAGGGTGGGCAAGATAGGATGAGCACTCAGCAGGGTCAAGGGTGGCTCAGGTGAATAGTTGCAGAGGCAATGGGATGGAGCTGTGGCAGGGGGGTGGGGCCGAGGCATCAACGTTGACCTACAAAAGCAGCCAGTTGGCAGAGGAAGCCTGGAGACTCTTCCCTACCAGGGCCAAGTAGAACAACCCAGAGCATGTACCAGAAAAGGCCGGCAAGATCTCCCAGACCAAGTGGGTGCGAGGTAAGTGACCCAGGAAGGAATCGGGACTCAGGGGGCACCAGGCTTTTGAATCTCACGCCTGCCTTAGCTCCCTAGCCCACTTCTGGTCTCAGAAGTACTTTTCTCTTCTTAATAAACTGTCTCAGTGTCCACCAGCAGCTGTGTACCCTTGGTCCAAGTCTTTGTTTCAAGACCCACGAACTGAACAGTCTCAGCAGATGCCCCTCCGGACTCAGATCAATGCCTGTGACAGACAGGCTATCCCACTGGCTGATGCCTCGTGCTGGCGTGATTAGCTAGAAAGATGATTGCCTGGGGTTTAAGGGCCTGACTCTAGAGAAGGCTAGGGATCGTGGTGTCTGGATTAATCTACCTGTGTAAGACAAGGCGCTCACAGAGCATCATTCCCCATCTCTGGGATTTTACCAGACCTTGGAGGGCAGGTCTCTCCTGTCAGTGAAAGCCCAGCATGTCAAAGCATCATGAAAGACAGGAAACACAATTGATACCCACCCCAACAGCCAAATCAGGATATGGAGAGCGTGGTGTGGCTGTGGGAAGGGCCAAGAAGACAGAAGAAAGAAAGAGAATAGTGTGCTAATTGCATTGTGAGCTCCTCTATTCTTACAGACTTGGTAAAAAAGAATCTTCTGGCCATAGATTAAAAATACCCGTGAAATTTCTGAGAAGTAAGATACTAACACATTTGCCTTAGATTTCTTTTTATACGAAGTGATAAATATACATTTTTCCCCCATGAAGAATATTTATGAAAAGTTTTCTGGGAAATGTCTTTTTGCTAAATATAAGATCTCTAGGGACAGCTCAGGAATGCTGCCTCCTGAACACACTGTCAATTGTGACCTGCCTGTGTGAATTACCATATTTTTCCATTGCAACTCACTTCCTTTAATGATATATATTTTCTACTAATGGTTCGAAAGAGATGGGAACTGGCAGTTTTAATGGCGTGTGATCTATGTTTTGCCTAACCGTTAAACTGGGAGGTTTTGCTTAGAGGAAGCCCACACTGACAGCCACTGTGGCAGGGACTGCAGAATGACTGTTGGCAGAGGTGATTTTTGTTAGTGACACAGAGTGTGAATCCGGTTACCACAGTGGACAGCAGAGATGACCACACAGCCAGACTTTGACAGTTGAGTAACATCTGGACCATTAATTGTATCTCCTCTTCCTTACCTCTGATTCCCCCTCCCCCTTTGCCTAGATGAGGCTCTTATCCCCTTCCATGCTTACTGGGACTAATTGTCAATTCAAATTATTTCAAGGCAGGGTGGTCATCCAGCAAAAGTGTGCCAGCAACCAGTATACACATGCCTTTCAGAGACCAACAGTTTTCAAGTAGGATGCCCTGGAGCAGTGGGTACCCTAGGGTGAAGTGCTCAGCGGGTAAAGGTGTTTGTTTGCAGCATATGCCTGATGCACTGGGTTCAGATGCACAAGCCTATGGAGAAGCCATAAGGTGGAAGGCTAGAACCAACACCTTAGGCTGTCCCCTGACCTCCAAGCATGTACTGTGGTATACACACCCTCACAATACCAACATGTGCACATACAAAAAAATCATAAACTGGTTAGTTAACTAAGACAGTAAGATGCCCAAGAGTTGGCCATGAGCAGGTAAAGAGCCCATCCCCCACAGCAGTCCTGTGTCATCACCCTTCTCGGGACTGGCACCACAACTCCACAGAGGACAGTGAAGGAAATAGGACTCTACAGTGACGTTTGTTTGCTCAGCGCTCCTGTTCCCCCTTTACATCATCATACTCTTTCTGCGCATGTTCACGTGTGGGTGCATGTGTATTGGGAATGCACATGTGCATGTGTGTGTACTCTTGCATGTAGAGGTCACAGAATGAAATTAAAGGTCATGGGTTTGGGGTTCAAAGGAGACACTGAGGTAGACTGTAATTTGGGGTAAGAAGTTGATTAGAATAGTTATTAACACCATGGACAGAGAGAGAGTAGCATGGCAGGAACTCTGAGACAGTTCAGATCTATAAGGTATGGTGGGGATCCCTTCTGTCTCAGAAAATGAGCCTTACAGCAGGAGCCTATAGCCAGGCTGTCCCTGATTCCTAGGTAACAGGAAAAGGAATATGCAGCTCTGAAGATGTGTCACCCCGGTAGCTCTCTGACATCCTAGGGAACCTGGCCACCTGGGACCTGTAAACTCCCTTGAGAAAATGAGAGTGGCACCTACTATTTTTTTCCTGAAAGCTGGGTATCTGAGGTTGGAGATTCACAGACAATCTCTGGGTGGTAGCTTTTCCATGTCCTTTACAGAATAAAAACAGGCTGCTACAGGAGGTGTGGCCCAAGCAATGGTCTAGTCTAGATTCTAACAAACCGGGTATCATTCCCCAGGCACCTTCTACTTCTTATTTGAGACAGGGCCTCTCCTCAGCCTGGATCTTAGCCCAGGAGGTTAGGCTAGCTGGCCAATAAGCTCCCAGGGATTCCAAATCGAGCCAGATGTTCTGGAAAACACATCAGGAAGAAGAGCTTTCTCTATCTCTGCTGACTGGTTTTGGAGACCCACTGTGCCCAGTTCATTCCTCTACTCAGAGCCTGAAAAAATTACTTTGAATCCCACTTGTAGGGCTAAAGATGTAGCTCGGTTAGTAGAATGATGGCCTAGTATACCCAAAGCTGGGTTTGGTTCCCAGAACTGCATACACTGGTCATAAGAACTCAAGCAGGGCAGGAACCTGGAGGCAGGAGCTGATGCAGAGGCCATGGAGGGGTGCTGCTTACTGGCTTGCTCCTCCTGGCTTGCTCAACCCGCTTTCTTATAGAACCCAGTACCACCAGCCAGGGATGGCACCACCCACAATGGCCCAGTTCTTCCCATCAATCACCAATTAGAAAAATGCCCTCCAGGCTTGCCTACAGCCGGATCTTACGGAGGCATTTTCTCAGTTGAGGCTCCCTCCTCGGTGATGACTCTAATTTTAGTTGTGTCAAGTTGATATAAAACTAGCCAGTGCCATGACCTTCATCTGACTTCCCATCCCACATTATAGTGGGGAAGTTGCTTTATCAGCTGAGGGCTGGGAAGATGACTCAGTGGACAAAAATGCTTCTATGAGGACCTGGGTTGAAAAAAAAAACATGGTGTGGCGGGTGATGTCTGCTTTTAATCCAAATGGAGGGGAGGCAGAGACAAAAGGATCCCTAGGCCTTGCTAGCCAGTCAGTCTAGCCAAATCAGCAAGCTCCAGGTTCAGTGTAAGACCGTGACTCAAAGATTAAGGTGGAGAGAAACACACGAGATGCCTCGTAGGTAAAGATGCTTGCCATGTAAACCCGAAGACCTGAATTCATGGCTCCAAGCCCACGTGAGGGTGGGATGGGAGAACTGACTCCTCAAGTTGTCTCTGGTCTTCACACTTGTGCTATGGCATGCATGCACTCACACTACACGCACACACACATACACACACACACACACACACACACTCACACATACACACTAAATTCAACTATTTAAACATTCATTCTAAAAGGTGGATAGTGACTGAGAAAGACATCTAAGTTGCCCTCTGATCATCACAGGCATGCTCACACATGTACACACACGTACACATAAAGCCAGCTGACTATCGATGTTAATCACATCTAAAACATTATTACACTATCATCTAGACTAGTGCTTGACTAAGCAACTCGTTACCATAGTCCAACCAAGTTAACACATAAAATTCATCACACACTAACTACCCTTCCTCCACCAGAGTTGCTAAGAAAAGCATAAAGGTTTTATTGCTTTCTCGCTAACATCTACACAGTATCTGCACATGGTAGGAACAAGATAAATATTCTGGGAGTGTACCTCTGACAGCACCCTGAACCAATGAATAAGTGTCCATGTGTGGTTTGAGGGAATGTTTATATTTTTGAGCACACACTGCAGTCTTACTGTTTCCTCTTAAACTCACTACTGACCTAATATACCAGCCCAGTAATTCTTCTTCCAAGTATTTCCACAGATGTCCTCACACAGATTTAACCTGACTCCAGAACAAGACTATTCATTACAGTATGGTTTGTGAAAGTCAAGACCAGAAACAAATGCCTGTCCACACAGCATCGGACTAAATTAACTCAGTTGATGAAATCAAGAAGGATAAGAAACTTCTTCAGGTACTGACGTGAAGAGATCAACAAGATGGATGTACCACTGTGCAAGAGAAGCGAGGATCGTGACAGCAAAGACTGGGTGACACAATTGTGTGAGAGAGAGAAAGGACAGGATGTGTAACAAAAATCAATATCTCCTCATGCGTAGATATATTTATACATGACCCGTATCTTTAAAGATACATAAATCATCCCATTGGAAAGAGGCACAGCAGAGTTAGAATAAGAGTGAGAATGGGGGGTTGGAGAGATGGCTCAGGGGTTAAGAACATTAGCTGCTTTTCCAGAGGTCCTGAGTTCAGTTCCCAGCCACCACATGGTGGCTCACAGCCATCTAGAATGAGATCTGGTGCCCTCTTCTGGCCTGCAGACAGAATAACACTGTATGCATTTAAAAAAAATCTTTTTTTAAAAAAAAAAGTGAGAATGGATTTATCATTCCATATCCACTTTTGTCTTTGTAATTTCGAACCGCATGAGTACATTACTGTGATAAGTAGCTCTAATTGTCAACTCTCCACAATGTAGAAACGCCTAGAAAGACATCCTCAATGGAAGAACTGTCTGGACGAGGTTAACCTGTGGACAAGTCTGTGGAGGATTGCTTTGATTGTTCGTTGATGTAGGAAGACCCAGTGCATTGTGGGTGGCACCATTTCACATGCTGAGCTCCGAATCATGCTAGAGTAGGGAAAGCCACCTGAGAACAAATAAGTAGACGCCATGGATGGGCACATTCATTTCTTTCTGCTGTGGACTGTGGGTGTGATTACTGGCTTTGACTTCCTGCTTCAATTTCCCCTCAGTAATGGGTTGTAACCTCAAACTGTAAGTCCAATAAACCCGTCATCCCTTAAGACGTTTTTAATGCAGAGTACTTTATCACAGCGACAGAAAAGAAACTAGAAATACAGATAGGAAAATGCATTTAAAGGAAGTAGGGTAGGGCTGGAGATGTACCCCAGTAGGCAGTGCTTGGCTAGGTATCAGCTACTCTTCTTGTTGCCATGACAAAATGACTGAACCAAGCAACGTGAGGGAAGAAGGGTTTCCTTTGGCTCACAGTTCAAAAGACGTCAAGATGGCAGGAAAGTTGTCGTAGCGGGAACATGAAGCTACTGGAGGCTGAAGTCAGGACCACAGTCAGCCAGCTACCTTCCTCCTTGTTGTGTAGTTTAGGACCCCATCCCAAGGAATGATGCCATCCACAGTTAAAGTGAGGCCCTCCCACCTCAAGTAACCTAACCCAGATAATCTCACACAGGCATGACTAGAGACTTGTCTCCTAGGTGATACCAGAGCCTATCAAATTGTCTATCTATATTAATAGTTACACTTATCATGCACAAAGCCCTGGGTTTGATCCCCAGCCCTGCATAAACCAGTGTCATGGTGTATGTCTATGATTCCTGCCCTTGGGAGGTAGAGACAGAGGGATCATAAGTTCAAGGTCATTCTCTGCTGGGTAGTTATTTTGAAGTCAGCCAGGGATATATGAGACCCTGTCTCAAAAAGGAAGGAAGAAAGAAAATGAGTTTGTTTGGCCCTTGGAATAAAAGTGAGTGAGTCAAATGAATTAAGTGATTGCTCTATGAAGTTACTTCCGCTTTTAAACTTCATTTCTTCTTGGGTCTCATATGACTGCCTGTGTTGGGAAAGAATAGCTTCTGTGTTACCCAAAGGAACACACAAAGTAACTCGCCAAGCCAACTTCTTTTTGAAAAAATAGTGCATGCATCAGTCTAGTGACCACACATGGCCAAGGTGGCCTCTGCCTTTTTCTTCAAGTAGGTGCAACTGTGTCACATCCCCTAGGTGGGGGCTCGACTTCACAATTTGATACAATCAGCTAATTGGCAGGAAGAGAGAGGGTGAATTTCAGGGATGTTTCAAGGGATGTGGGCCCTTGTGAGGCTACTTTTGATAGGGAAAAAAAGTTCCTCACAATCTTTCCTCTTTATTTTACATTTTTTTCTTCAAATTCCTTTAGGAGACACTGAGTTTCCTTTTTCTGAATGTCTAGAAAGTAAAAGCTTTGTGAAGGGTGGTGGGTTTGTTTGGCAATGGCTGTCTCAATAACTCTTTTGGATAGATTCTGGCACAAGGGATACACAGGATTCTATTAAGATCAATATTCCAATTGTTGTAATTAATGATGTTAAACCTGAAGTCATTATTCCCTTCCATTTACCAGACATTGTTCCATGAGGTTAGGAAGAAGAGTCATCTATTTCTGAGTCTTTCACCGATTCCTTGGCAAAAGAGTTAAGGCCTTGAAAGACTCTAGTAATGGCCTCATCTGGAGCTATGTTATTGGAAATAGAGGTTCGAAATTGTCTTCCCAACATTACATAGACCCCACCATTCCCATCTGCTGTCACGTCCAACACAAATCTATCTTCCCAAGCCATCTGGCTAGTGGAGTTGAGTAACTCTGAGATTCCTTTTACCATATCTCAGGTATAATTAACAAAGCTCTGCTGTTTAGAATAATCAGTCTAGTCTATGTTTTTATTAACAGTGGATAATCAAAATATAAACTAGCTAAGATTCGTTTCCAAGTCTTGAATTCATTTGAGACCCCCCCTCCCCACCCCACGGAGCACTCTCATGGCATCTATACAAACATGAGGATTGACTGAGCCTTTGGGGGTTAAAAGTTTTCTGCTCTTATGGGAGAGACCTTGAGGTGCCACAGTGGAAGTAGCCAGAAGGACTAAAGAACGAGTCCCACTCTGATTGGCAGGTAACAACTCAAAACGGGACCACGTCACCACCAGGCATTTGCTTATAGGACCACCAGGGCTGACCGACCGGTCATCTCTTTAAAAGATCGTTTTTCACTGCACCGGTTACGTTTCTCACTGGAATTAATTGCTCCCCCCAACCTAGAAAGGCATGAGGTGAAATTACTTGTAGGAAGTGGGGATTTTACAGCCCCTGGAGGTAGATGAAACCTCATGTCTTTGATTGGGGGAAGCAGTAGTAACAAGATTACAAGCTTCATCAGGATTCATTGCCCCAGGTCTTGGGAGAGGGTGATCACGCAGAGGACCATCACAGCAGAAAAGGAACTATTGGAGCCTGTGGTCTGCCTGTCTGTCCCACACACATAACAGTCCCTTTTGTTTAATGAGTGAACAAGCCATTTAGCTCATTCCAATTAGGCACTGACACCACTCTATCAGGCTTCAATAGAGAAGATCTATCTCAAATGTTCAATTTTTCTAATTGTTTTTTAACAAGGTCATCAATTATTATGAGAAAAGGGTTATAATTGAGTGACTGATAATTGGGAGAATGCCTTGCCCAACTCAGAACTTGTTAACATTTCTTTCATTTTTGAGATTATAGTAGAGTTACATCATCCCCCCCCCCCCCTTTCCCCCCCCAAACCCTCCCATCCACTCATCCTTTCTCTCTTTCAAATTCATGGGCTCTTTTTTTCATTGACTGTTCATTGTTGTTATTTTTAAGTCTCCATTTTCCTGAGGACTTGAATGTCCAGCTCCTAGGCTGGGTGGTCCGAACTACATGATGCCAGCTTCGGCATGGCCTCCATAACTCTACTGAAAAGTCATATGCATACCCTGTGTAAGAGAGATGTGCACCGTGTTTCTTTAATGTCCTATGGTCAAATGGGTATGAGGGCACACATCTATGCCATAATATTGGAGTTATCTTTGAAGATGTAAGTCTTTGTTCCCACATGGGAGAACAAGGTATCAAAATTGACTGCTATAAGCTAGTTTTAGTCACATTCATGTTTTACAAAAATAAAAGATAGCCTCGGTGGTCTGGGTAAGGAGTACAAGTCCTACTAGAGCCTGGCTAAGTCAACTGGATCCTATTACACTTTAGTGCATTTGGGTGGGATTAGTCTAATTTAACAATGAGGGAACAGAAATACAATTGCGAATATAATATTGAATAAAATACCCACGTCCATAAGAACAGGCTGGAGTCTGCACTGGGAGGGACCTTCAAGATGGCTCATGGGGCAGGCATCTATCTCTTTAGAACCAACTTTAGAGATGGATCAGCTACTTTCTGCGTTCACCAACAGCTTCCATAAAGGGGTCCCTCATCAGGGAGCTCCCTTTGAACTAGAGTGGAGTCCGTCTAGCCCTTCTCAACAAGGCACACAACTGTCTTGGTAGTGGGTAGAGTTTGGCAGAGTCCCTCCCAAGTGGGTTAAAGTTTCCCTTCTTATCAGGTATTGTAGCTGTCTGCTGGCAGCAGCTCGTATAGCATTTAGCAATCTATCCTCTGGGTCACAAGTTGTAACTGTGAACACCAAGCAATGTCATCTGGATTGGATTTTGACCTCTCCTCACTCCCAAGCACAAGAGGTTGCTGAGGACAGGAACCCATGAAAGAGGGGGAAGGATAAAAGAGGTGTGCTCAACACCTGTAGGTGGCACCCTCTGGGAACACATGGTGAAGGAGAAAGTAGCCTCGAAGCCACCCAAGCACGGCGTGAGCTCAAATCAGAGGGATCTGTGATCCTCTGTGCTGGCTGCCATGCAAGACCCTTAGACACCACCTGATTACACAAGAGTTAATCCTGATTTAAAACAGTAGCCTTTTGACAGTGTCCTTGAGATTGCTCAGTCTCTCCTTAGTTGGAGCAGGGGGCAGGTATATTAAAAGATGGGAGTGGGAGCCTCTGGGACTGCCAGGGGATTTTGGTTCACCCTTGTCTGGGGAAATCAACTTCCTTGGAGCTCTTTTTGCCTATACTGTTTCCTACCCTAGCTTCACGAGAGCTAACCTGTCAGAGCCTCAACACACACACACACACACACACACACACACACACACAGAGTGGAGGTTTCTTGCAATCTAATATTGAATGCTTTGTCTGTCTCCAACCGACTCCCTCCTGGGGCAGGGTCCTATGTTAGATAGGTCTTAGTGTCACCAAGGACACTTACTGAGCTATGGATCAGAGTGCTACATTTGCCTCATGTCACTGGTAGGTCTCATGCACTCTGTCCCATCCAACTCCAGGAGGACAAGACCACAAAGGAGTA
>CABHPP010142450.1:20881-38382 GCA_902168425.1 Peromyscus attwateri | reverse complement strand
TGTGTGTGTGTGTGTGTGTGTGTGTGTGTGTGTGTGTGTATGTGGCTGTGTGGATAGAATCATAGTCCCACCCGTGGCTGAGAAGTTTTGATGTTTGGCAGTTGCTGTGAAAAGTAGTCAGTTTTCTTTATTAAAGCTGTTACATCTATTAAATCAACCAGATTTCAGGCCAGGTCACACACATAAGAGCAGTCATCTAACAGAAAGTGGACTAGATTGACTTAAAAATTTGAGAGAAAAACGGAAAAAGAACACATTGAGTGTGAGGTAAGGTGAGGATGGATACGGGATAAACTGTGGTGATGGGGTGAATGTGATCAAAATGTATGGTATGAATTCACCAAGAATTAATGACAATGTATAAAAGTATACATAAAGAAATGCATCTATTAAAATTTTTGTCTGTTTTTAATATTTAGAATAGTTTAAAATGTTTAATGTATTTATTGAAGGATTTAATATACAAATGTCCTCCAAGGCACCATTTTAATTTTTGGAAAGAATAAAATTAGGGGATGCTTTAATGAATAAAGACAAAATAACAGCAGGAAGTACTTGTGGGTAGTTCATGGGTTTGAGGGTTGGGGGTCAGTGGCAGTCTGAAGATACCATATCTAGAAGACAGGAGTAAAGTGCACAGAGAAAATCTAGTGAAGGTTCTTGGCTTGGAGGGGAATTGATTGATATGAACTTGAAGGATAAAATATAATGATGAATAAAGAAGGGAAGAAACTCATTTATTTATAAGAATATAAATCAATGTCTGCTGGTCTAGAACTGAGTTCCTAAAGTGCAAGGACACATATGAAAAATGACCAAACAAAGGAGTCCTTCATATCCATGAATAATGATTTAATGTAGTGATTTTTGTCTGTGGCTATAAATGGAAACCACTGTGGAATGTTTAAACACCCTCTGGTGGGTGAAGGATTTTTTACATTGTGAGATGACACAGGGATCCTAAGATGACCGTAACACCTCTTGGAGACAAAGCATGTACATATACATAGTTAAACTGAAACACACTTTAAAAATCTGTTCCATGATTTTAGGAGCCAGCGGGGTTGAAGCTACCAACAAGATCCACAGAATCAACTACACAGAGCACATAGGGGCTCTGAGACTGAAGCAGCAATCATGGAGTCTGCATGGGTCTGTGCAGGGCCTATTTCATACATGTTGGGGTTGTTTAGCTTGGAGTTATTGTAGGACTCCTAATAGTGGGAGCAGGAGTGTCTCTGACTCTTTTGCCTGCTCATGGGACCCTTTTCCTCCTACCTGGTTGTCTCACCCAGCCTAGATATGAGATTTTGTGTCTAATCTCATGTCATCTTGTTATGCCATGTTTGGTTGATATCCCTGGGAAGCCTGCTCTTTTCTGCTGGGAAATGGAAGAGCAGTGGATATGAGATGTAGGGGAGGTGGAAATGGGGCACTGTAAGGATGGGAGGAAGGAGAGAGGAGGCTGTGGTCAGGATGTATTTTATGAGAGAAGAGCAAATAAAAAGCATATAATATTTTCCATATATGTTATATACAAGTATAAAAATGTTTATAGAAGACTATTATTTTAAAAATGCATATATTTGTAGCTAGAGTTTTCCTGCCTGGCCCACGGTCAGGATAAATCTCTTTCACCTGCCAGTCCCACAGCCGCTCAGACCCAACCAAGTAAACACAGAGACTTATACTGCTTACTAACTGTATGGCCGTGGCAGGCTTCTTGCTAACTGTCCTTATATCTTAAATTAATCCATTTCTATAAATCTGTACCTTGCCACATGGCTCATGGCTTACCGGCATCTTTACATGCTCCTTGTCCTGGCGGCAGCTGGCAGGCAGCCAGTCCTTCTGCCTTCCTGCTCTTTTAATTCTCCCTGTTAGTCCCGCCTACTTCCTGCCTAGCCACTGGCCAATCAGTGCTTTATTAGAAACACATTTGCCATACAGAACATTCCCACAGCATATATTCTTGAACAAAAAAGATACTCAAATTCAATGATACTATACATAATCATAAAAATAATATCATATGACTCTATATGATCTTAACATTTGCACTTAGACACAGGCTAACTGTTCCAGAACTCAAGGGCCCTAGGGCTCAAGCATGACTTTATATAGATCTTTTGACAGAGAAAACATTAATTAAAAATTAATCAATGTATTTCATATATGTGATTATATATATATATATATATATATATATATATCTCCACAAGTTTATGAAAATGCCCACGAATAAAAAACAAAAACATTCCAAAAAGAATATGTTCTGCCTCACCTCTGTTTCTTCACAAGGACTCAGGGAAAAGTTCTGCAGGATTTTGACAACTGCGAGCTTCATGTTAATGAGAGCAAACCTCATGCCAATGCAGTTTCTAGGACCATATCCAAAAGGCAGGTATGTATAAGGATTGATGCTATCTTTATTCTCCTTGCTGAACCTGGTGTCACAATTGAACAAGAATACAAATAATGCAACATGAAGTGCACAAGACCGACATGTTTACAGTTTTCACCTACAGTCCTCAGCCAGAATCATACAGGGCACATCAGTGTGTTCACTATTGCAATCAGGGTGAGTTAATTCATTATGAGATTTGGAAGTTAAAGTTCTTTCTAAAACTTTACATCAAAGAAGCTCCTGAAGTTAATAAGATGATGTGTGGTTAATGCTCATTCAAATTAATGTGTTTTTAAAGTTTAAAATATTAAGAATGTCATGTGCTCCCACTGTGTAAACATTACATAGTAAAAGTGAAGGACAAGGAAGAAATTGCCCTGACACTTGAGCTGTGTATTTGTCACTGGGGACAGACGAATTGTTTCTATTTCATTCTCTCTTCACCATCCTCTCCTTCCTTCTGTCCTTTTTTCATTCTACGCAACGTAATATTTTTCAGATTCTTCCCGCTCTTCCTCTCCAGCTTCCCATTTCCCTCATTAAGCCCTTTTCACCAAATCTTTGATTGTCTCTACCTCCTCCAAGAGTTATTACCTAAAGTGGTTTGCAAGGACACATGCTGCTTCTCTACTCTGGTATCACTGAATTTATTCTCCATCTCCTCCATTATGGGAAAAACTACTGAAAGTACAGACCTATGTCCATGTAGAATTTGATTTCTCAAATAATTATTTAAAGAAAAATACTGATTTTGAAAATTTTCTAGAAGACTAATAACCATCTATTCTCTTAGAGTTATTAAGTATTAGGGAAGATTGAGATATAATTTTAAGCTATTTTATAGAACAGCACTGGAGTCCAGTGTAAATTGTACTCATACATGTGTGAAAGGTGAACTTGATAGAATCCTGTTCAGGAAGATTTTGCGCACACAAATACACACACACACACACACACACACACACACAGAGAGAGAGAGAGAGAGAGAGAGAGAGAGAGAGAGAGAGAGAGAGATGAGAAACATTAGCATTCTTCTGTAGACATCTTATATACTGCATTTGATTAAACCTCAGTATTTTTAACCTTTGCATTCCTCCTCCCTGGTCTAGTCACTGATGTCCATTGAGTCAATATTATTTGATTGAAAGCTAGATCAACAATAGAAATGCACAATGAATAATGTGCCAATTTTTGGTCACTAATCTAAAGCAGGTGGAAGTGGTGGCTATGTAGAAGGACATAGAATTTACCTAACCAGAAAACAGGAGTTAGGTGACTCCATTTTACTCCTCTAATAAGCACTATACATAGACTATCTGCCAATATCAGAGACACATGGCAAAGAATACAAGGCCTTGGGCACCAAGAACTTCATAAAAGAAATTACTATTTGTCTAAATTCTTGGCCTCCTGATTCAACTGCATCTATAATAAAAAGTCATTTTTACATGAGTAGCATGATATGGAATGGACAGGTTATTCATAGGAATATATACATATATCCACACAGGTGTATGTGAGCACCTAAATAACATCTAAATAACAATTGGTGAAAAAAGAGGTCATGCACTTGAAGAAGTGTGGGGAGGGATCTATAGGAGAATTTTGAGGGAGAAAAGTGAATGAAGAAATGTTATTCCAAATTATAATCTCAAAACTTAAAAAAATAAGATAAAATATGATTCTGTATTTTTTATTAGTGAGGCAATAATGGCAACCTAGCAATTATTTCCATGTTGCATACAATTCCCACAGTCTGCTTATTACTTCTCACTCACAAAATATCCTGACTCAGATTCAAGAAGGATGAAAATATCAACTGTCTGATCAGTAGATGACTAGACTTTGGAGGAGTCACTCACTGGATGAGTGTGAGGGAGTTTCCTTCACAAAACAGATAGGAAGAAGACTAAGATGATTTATATTAGCATTCATCCTCAATGAGGCAGCTTAAATCACTTAAGAGGAGGCTTTCTGCACCTTCTACGTGCACCAGTGTCTAATACAATAGGTTACTATATTTGGGAAATGATTCCTATATTTGAGGATGTGTCCAGAGATTTCTTGTGACAATATGGACAGCATCAAAGAAATAGAAACATAACACCCTAAGAAAGATATAAGTGATATCCTAATCATGGTAATTGTTCCTGCTCTCTTTGTCACACACACACACACACACACACACACACACACACACACACACACACACACAAGCATGTGTCATAAAATACCATTTATAGGTTATCAGCAATTATAAAGACAGGAGAAAACTGATGTTTTTCTAATTTGTTAATCCCTACACACACTTCAAAATATGTCCAAAGATATCATAATATTAATGAAATTTTTATTAAGGTTTTGTGGTAGTTTGAATGAAAATGGCCCCATAAGCTCAGAAGAACTGACACTGTTGGGAGGTCTGGCCTTTTGTGGTAAGTGGTCATTGGTGGTGGGATTTGAGGTCTCAGGATCTCAAGGCAAGCCAAGTATCTCATTTTTTTCTCCCTGCTGCCTGCTGATCTGGATGTAGAACTCTCAGCTACTTCTCCAGCCACATGTCTGTCTGCATGCTGCCGTGCTTCCCTCCATGATGATAATGGACTAAACCTCTTAGCTGTAAGCCATCCCAAAAGAAATGTTTTCCTTTATAAGAGTTGCCGTGGTGAAAGTATCTCTTCACAATATTAAAAACCCTGACTAAGACAGGTCTAAGATTCTAAAAAAAATTACAAAATATAGAACTGACATTTTTTGGTAAATTGAAATGTCTGTAGTTTTTACAATAATTATCAAATTGTACTACATATATTCTAAAATCAAATGTACATGCAATAATATAAATTCATATTTATGTGATTACAATAAAGACATCTTGACATAAATAAAGAAGTCTGGCTATGTTTATGTTTCCTTTCTCAGGGTCCTTGTACCTTTCAGGATGGAACTCCTCAGGATCTGGCCAGTATTTTGGATCTCGGTGAAGAACAAAGATAGGTATGACCACCACTGTCCCTTTGGGAATGAACACACCATTGATTTCAGCATCTTTCTTACTGAGTCTGTTAACCCTGGTAGCAACTGGATATAATCTCATACTTTCATTCACCACCATGTCCAGGTATTCCATCTCTACCAGGGCTTCATAAGTGGCAGGTACCTAGGAAAATTTAAAAAAGACTTTGCTGGTTTGAGATTTAAAACTAACTTTCATGTCAATCTATACTCTACTATTAACTTTTTATAAACTCCACATTCAACCCAGATTAATGAGTGGATTTACCATTAATAAATCCTATTCAACAAAGTCCTATGTGTTGACATACTATACATCTACTGAAATGAATGGTGAAGTGAATATGGAAGAACATTCACATAAGTTTACACTTAGGTCCCAAATCTTCAGTTTTCCTTTATACTGTTTCTTTTTCAGTAATAATGAATGGCATATTATGTCAATCTCATTTAACATAAATTAGCTGTTGAGGGTGTCAAAACTTAATATAAGGAGGTCACAAGTCCAGACCAAAAAAATACAATGTGGGGAATATTAAATTCCTTTTAAAAATTCCATATCAATCCTTTCAGAGGACAACTCACAGTTGAAATCCTATGTCTAAATTTAATAATACTATAGATGTTCAATTTGAAGATCAATGCCATATTAAACAGGAATAGTATATGAAATTACAGTGACTAACTTCAGTAGGCTCATTTCCCTTTGAAACTCATTATGGTAAAATAGCCTAAAAAATGAGCCTAATTGAGCAAACAATTTCTATTCTAGTGAAAGGTCCATTCAGCTCCATGCTCAGTTTCTAAAAGAATCTTTCCCTTGTTACTTCATATGTTGTTCTTATAAATCTTTAACTTTCAACATCCCACATGCTAGAGTCACCTGAGAAAGAGGTCTAAATTGAAAGACTCAGGATTGCTAGATTAGATTGTTTTGTGAATATATCTAGGAGAGTTGTTGTCCTGACTATTCATTGATGTAGTAGCTTCCAGAAATTTGCAGGTAGTATTCTTTCCTGACTGGATAACCTTGAGCTGAATGAGAACATCTAGATAATCATAGGTCATTGAGGGGCCAGAGAGCAGCATGCATCCTCCATAGTCCCTACTGTGCTTCTTTGACTGTAAGTACCCTGGTCAGAAGAAGTGCTGTGTAGAGTGACAGACAGGCAGTCCTGCCAACAAGTTCCTGTCTTTAGTTCCTGGGTTGACTGTCCTCTGTGATAGTCTGTCATGTGAAAATGTAAGCTGAAGTAAATGCTTTCCTCCCCATAGTTGTTTTGGATCATGACATTTGTCACAGTGACAGAATGAAATAAGAAGAGGGGGTGAGTATGAGGTCTGAAGATGCTTTGTATGTACCTCATTGACAACCCAGCCAGTCCCAGATTTCTGGTACCTCACACCTCATTGCATCCAGTTTGGGGCATACATGAGAAGATAGTGTATGTGATGTAAGGCTGTCATTATTGTGACAACTAAAGCTAGCATAATGTAGAGGTGAACAGTTTAGGTTGGAAGCTGTCATGATGTGCTTTGTTTGAATCTAATTATGTGATTAGAGAGAGGAGTAATAAAAAAGATAACTGAATCAGCCTGCCTAGCCAAGATAAGCAAGGACCCATTGATAGCAGTCATGCCAAAGCATTTTCAGTAATAATACAGCTGTCAGGTCCATTGTTTAAGTTCTAGGGGGATGCCTCAGTGGTTAAAAGCACTTTTTGCTCTTGCAGAGGATCCAAGGTCAGTTCCCATTACCCACATTGTGAGCACATTTCCTGGAAATCTAGATTCAGAGAATCTGAGATCTTCTTCTGGCTTCCTCATGTTTCATATATGCACAGGGTACACAGATATACATGCAGGCAAAACACCCATTTAAGTTTAAAGAAGACACTTGACTGACACTTGCTTATCCTTAAAAATCTAAGGAGATTTTATGCATGTTTTTGGACTGTGTCATTATAGTTAGAGATAGTATTTATTGCAGGGTCAGTACAGAATTACAGAGATTAGTTTTCTCTACACATAATTTTTTCTTTGTCTTAGATTTTCAGTGACTATTGCTCAGAGAATTAATTCTTATTGTATTTACTATAAAAAGCAAGTGTGGAAACAGTGTTTCTTGTTGAGGTTTGACATTTTCCCTGTGGCTCCCAGCACCATCCACTCACCTTATTGGGCAGGACTGCATCAATCTCATGCTGGAGTTTCTTCTGAACATTGGGGTAAATTGCCAGTAAATATGTAATAAAGGAAAGAGCAGTACTTGTTGTCTCATAGCCAGCAAAAATAAATGTGATTGATTGGGCCAGGATCTCCAGATCAGAAAGAGCTGAAATGAAATCAGACATTTTATGTCAATGATCAAGGCTGGTGCCTACACAGAGCCATCACCTGCTTTGTTCTACCATCTTTGACACAGGAAGGCACACTGCACTTTATCTACAATGATGTACTGCCTGCAAGATATGCAAGGGCAATGGTGGCACAATACGTGTGGGAGTAACCAACAAATAACTGATTAGACTTACGACCTACTCCATGAGATGGAACCAAGACTTGGTGCTGCTTAGATGATCTACAGTCTAAGACTAGATATCACAGGGGCCAAGGGCAAAACCAAATAATACTGGTACAAAAAAGAAATGTAGAGACAAAATGACTCCTAATGGTATTCTGCTATACTTGTAGAGAAGTGCCTTGCTCAGCCATCACCAGAGAAGCTTCCTCCTGCAGCATAAGGGAACAAATGTTCAGAACCACAACCAGATATTAGTCACAGAGTAAGAGCCTTTGGAACATTCAATCCTAAATGGGTTGTCTCTACCAAATCCCTCTCCTCAGAGGCCAGGGAATCCCACAGAAGAGGTATCAAGATGAATGTAAAAGCCAGTGAACTTGAGAATACCCACAATACCAAGAATACAGGGCCCACCAAATCAACATGATGAAATATCAGATGAATTCACAGAGACTGAGGAAGCATGCATAAGGCCTGCACACGTCTCTAGCAGGTCCTCTGTGTGTATATTATGGCTTCCAGTTCAGTGTATTTATGGGATCTCTGAGTGTGCAAATGAGTGGAGTCTCTGATTCTTGTATCTTCCCTTGGACTTTTTTCTTCTGTTAATTTGTCTTCCCTAATTTTGATTCATTAGTTTTTTATGTTAATGCATTTTATTTTGTTCATTAAAAAATGAATGAATAAATAGAAACCTGTCTTCTGGGAAAAAGGTTAACAACTTAACTGTACTTTATATGTGTTGGAAGAGGATGCATCAGGTTTTTTCCAAGTGGTGTGGCACAGGGAATGATCAACCACTCCAGGACAGGCCTCATGTTCAGGAGTAGTTGCCCATCATATTAATGAACTCTACAGTTATTTTGTGAGTGTATGTGTGTGTGTGTGTGTGTGTGTACACTTTTATTTGGTTTCAGTTTGGTATTTGTTTTTTGGTTTTGGTATTGTTTTATTTTTTTCCTTGGTTTTTGGGTAATTTTTCCTTTTGTATTATGCTTTTTTTCTTTTGTATTGGCCTTTTGTTTGCTTTTGGAACTTTATGTTCACTGGGTGGAGTATCCAGCAAGTCTTTGGGGAAGGGAAGAATATGATCAAAATATATTTAAATTTAAAAATTGTTTAATAAAAGAAAATAACAAAAATTGGGCATTGACTTCAAATGTAGGATTAACAATGGAATTTATTAATTAAAATTTTCAAAGCATACATTGTATTACCAATGTATGGAAAGAAGCTTTACTCTGAAATATTAAACCCAGTCACAGTGAGTAAAAGAATGCAGAAGAAATATATTGTAAACACTGTGATTTTTCTTCTTTAATGTACTATGTTAATGTGAAAGGAAAAATAAATTTCCACAGTCCATTAAGCTTGTGAACACACTTCCAGTGAATAAACCACAGTAAAAGTTGCTATTTGGACACTGTACTTCTTTATTGGGTGCTCTGGACACAGATTTGAAACTAGAGGTTCTGATTGAGTGGCCCTGACTGAGGCTGAGAATCAGCATTTGATTGATGTAGGTAACCCACACATCACTGAAGACTCTTGGAGTATGAAATCAATGCTCATAACAGAACTTAAGAGTTTAAAAATTTGAATCAGTATATAATTATTTCATTTCCCTCTTTCTCTCTTCCTTCCCACCCCTCCCATATCACCTCTCCACTCACTCTCAAATTTAGGACCTCTTCTTTAACCATTTTTATTACATATACAGATAAATAAGCATAAATACAACCTGCCGAGGCTATTCACTTTTGTCTACTTGTACTTGTTTCTGGGTTGACCATTTAGTATTGGATAAGCAATCAGGGACTCATCCCTTTGGAAGACTAATTATCTCTCCCTCAGTTATTCTGAACTACCTGGAGCTCTTCATCTAAGGATGGGTTCTCATGAGATTTTTCTCCATCTGTGTTGGAAGGTCAGCTGTTGTTGGTGCAATTCAAGTCTTAGTTAGGCAGCCAGTCATGTTTATGTTATTTCATGGGTGTAGCTTCCCTATCATAGATGGAAGTTTCAATAATCTTGATATTTTCTGTATGTATATACTCCATGATTTTAGAAAGTTCCTCAGGCTGCTTCATATAACATAGCCTGACTGTGTCTTTTTGTAATTTAGCGGAAAGCTTTCTCTGCTTGAATGAACCCTTTACATTTCAAAAACAAGCCCTTCCCCCTGTTTATTCCCTTTAGACCCTAAATTATCCTTAGTTACCGTTATAGGACTCCATGTCTTTGGAATTCTGGGAGTTCATCATCAGCTGAAGAAAATCCACTCGATGCTGAAAGGAAACAGAAATTTCAAAAGCAGAAAGTGGTTTGGCTGGTCAAACATAAGTATGAATCAAAGAAGTTAAACTCTCTTGTGAGGAAATGGTTTACATAAGAAGTCAGCTAATGTTGCCTGAATCACTAGTAACAAAAAACACTGACCCATAGATTTTGGGGAACAAAATGTTTATAATGAGCCCGGTGGTGATGGCACACACCTTTAATCCCAGCAATTGGGAAGCAGGTGGATCTTTGAGTTTGAGTCCAGCCTGGTCTATAAAATTAGTTCAAGGACAGTCAGGGCTACTCAGAGAAAACCTGTCATGAAAAATTAAAAAAATAAGTCTAACAACATATCTCATGTCTTTCCCTCATTCTAAGCATCTGTAGCTGCTGAGGACAGACTCGTGGCTGGATAGTTGTGAGTTTCTTCTCCTTTTTTTATGCACTTGTTTAGAAATAAGTCCTACACATCAATATCAAATTTCCTTGACATATTGTTTATCAATATATCATATTCATCAACTGCTGTTTCTGCAAAACATTACTAGGTTTTATGTGATTGTCAATAAATCTTAGGGTTTCTATTGCTGTGAAGAGACACTGTGACTATTGCAACTCTGAGAAAGGAAAACATTTAACACTGGTGGATTGCTCAAAGTTCAGAGATTTAGTCCATTATTGTCATGGCAAAAGCAAAGCAGCATATAGGCAACATGGTGCTATAGTGGTAGTTGAGAGTTCTTGTATCTTGACACGCAACTAGAAGAGGTCTGAGACACTGGGCATGGCTTGAGCATATATGGAACTTCAATGCCTGCCTCCATAGTGACACACTTCCTCCAACAAGGCAATACCTACTCCAACAAAGCCACAACTCCTAATAGTGTCACTCCCTTTGTTAGCCATTGTCTCTCAAACAACCACACCTAAAAATGCTCCGAACCTCACAATACTAGGAAATAAGCAGTGGCACCGCCTCAGACATGATACTGACTCCCTGACAGCCTTCTGTCAGCTATTTTCTACCAACATCCTTATCCATATATACATATACATATACATATATATATATATATATCCTTTTATATATATATATATAACAATGCCTTATCCGGCATATAATATCTACTAGGAAAAACTCGGTTATATAAGTGAAAATCTCAATGCTCACAGACACTGCTTAAGTTCTAGGCATGATACAACTCAAATTGAAAAGACCAAATTCATTAAATATCTGAAGAGGGCTTTCTATAAGAAATGTTTATCTTTTGATATCATTGAATTAGAATTACAATAATTGTGTCATATTTTACCTCTTGGGTATTTTCAAGCCGATCTTTTTTGGTCTTTTCTATAAATTTTTTAAAAAATGATGTAGCATCACTTGGAAAGATGCAGATGTTTACTTTGTTATATATTCTGGAAAGGAATGGAAACAGTGCTATAGAGAAAAGAAAAAAAACATGATGAAAATGCAAATTGAAGCTTCTGACAGTTATTTTATGCACCAATGACAAAATTTCAATAATTTAATGAAATATCAAAACAACAGGAATAACTGAGGTAGAAATTAGTTTAATTATAAAATATAGAAAGTGAAATTAGTTTAATTATAAAATATAGAAAGTATATCACACCAAAAAAATGAATTCTAAATAAAAAACATAAAGTGAAGAGTTCATCTCCAGAAAGTTTCAGTGTGGAATTTTATGATATATTTAACAGATAATTCTTACCAGTTTTACATAGGCATTGCCAAAACTTAGAAAACTAGGGGAAAGTGTAGAATTGAGTCTGGAAGCTTCTACTGCCCCATTATTAAAATCAAAATAAACCTTGGGAAGGAAACCTGTGTAGAAATGTGACTTAAATGTACCAAAGGGATTTTATCAGCAAAACTCTTACCAACTGAATGCAGAAACATGAAAAGAATTCTGTTGTAGTCTACACACTGAGCTACAACACAGAATAAAACCAAATCATAGAAGAAAGCAGAGATGGAGTATTTTGAGAAAATTCAGGGAAAAAGACAACATCCTTTCCTAATTAATGTTCTCAGAAAATTGGAAACAGCAGTGATTTCCCTAAATTTATGAGAATTGCCAATGGAAACTAAGAGCTAACATAGAAATTGAGGGAGTAAGTCTTTTCCACCATGCTTGGAAAAAGGCAATGATAGGGTGTTCATGCTATCATTACTTCCACCCAGTGACTAGAACCAAAAAGCAGGTGCGTATATTTCTTTCATGGTACAACGTTAATGCACAAAACATACATGGAAATAAATTATAAACATGTGCTCTGGAGGCTGAGTCAGAGAAACACAAGTTTGAAAGCCGACTTGATTAGCATACAAAATCTGTTTAAAAATTAAGAAAAATTGCAGTGTTGGTGTTGAAAGGCACAGCCTTATATATGCTAGCCAGGCACCATCCCCAGCTTCTGACTTGAGGAAGCATCTTGATTGAATGCCCAGTAGGGAAAGAATTGAAACCTTCCATCCTCTATTGCTCTACAGCAGGGATTAAAAATATTCCTCAACACTCTTGATGAAGTCATGTCCCTTTTCTTTGATGTTCTCATATCTAATGCAACAAACAAGGCCAACCATTAACAAGAAAACATTATTTACAAAATCCTCAAGATATAAATAATCATGGTCCAACCACTGCACACTGGTCCATCTGTCCCATCACAATCATGGGGGATGGTCCAGGAAGAACGTGATGCTGAAACTCAACATGAAGTTGGAGATAACAATACAGAGGGTCTCCCAGTAATGAGATAACCCAATATTCTGAACATTTAGTTGTATTATCCAATAGCTAAACTCCATTGTCATTTCCCCCTACAGCTATTCCTCATTTATAAAATACCCAAGGATAATGTAGGAAGGCATCCCTGTTTCTAAATTTTCAAATCTTTTGTAATTTCATATTTTTGGAAATGTTTTCATACATTCTTTCTTTTATCTTAGTAACTTAAACTTTCATGGGTAAAAGGACCTCTGTGGCTCAAGTTTCTTGAAAATGGGCCTGCTCTACATGATATGACTGCACAATCTATCCTCTCTTTTTTCTAGTTTATCTTTAACCCAAATTCCAAAATCTTCCTGCATCCCACATTTTTTTACTCTACTATGATATTTTTGCTGCTCCACTCTGTCCTACTTAGCAACATTCTGTTACTCACTAGTCCTACCATAACTTATTTTTCTTTTTCCTCTTTATTCATACTTATACCCACGATAGCTAACATGTCAGGGTAGAGAGAATGGAGTCTGGTTTTTTCCCCTAAAATAGTTGGCACTTAAAGAATGACTAATGACTATTTTTAAATCAACTGCTACTCTATTTTCATAGAGAGTTTGCTGACTGTTAATAACTATTGTTGCAAACACTGATCAACTACCAGAGAATCACTGGGAGAAGAGCTTGGAGCCCTGAACATAAGCCTAACAGAAGAAAACATCACCTCAAACCTAGTACAGCCCAGGCTTTCCTGAAAATTGAAAAAAACTCCAACTGTAGGGAGAAAGATGACAAATTTTAAAAAAATAACAAAACATAACCATTGATGTAACCACAGATGGGCATTTCTTAGTTGTAAAGCATAAGTAACATGAAAAACTACATCAATTATCCTTCAATCACAGAGTAACCACCCATAGAGGGAATGAACAAAACACAGGATAAGAAATCAAAGTGACTCTAGGACCTAGGACCTGGGACACAACCAGTCCCCTGGAACCCCTACACACTGCTGCCCCTGTTGCTAGACAGCAGGGAAGACTACTATGGGCAGGCTCTCCCATGAAAACCCCCATCTGACCCTGCAATCTACAAGACACATGCCCTACCTCAAACATATCCATCCCCCTGTGACCCCATTGGCTTCCTGAGACACAGAATCTGCCAGCTCTCACTAGACCAAGAGTGAGTGACTCTTCTCCCACCCAGAGTCCTGCCTCCAGGACCTACTCCCCTACTAAACCCCCCATTGAGCCCTGCAATCTACAAGTCTCATGCCCTACTCCAAACCTACCCACACTCCTGCAACCCCAGTGGCTTCCTGAGACACAGAATCCACCAGCTCTCATTTGACCAAGAGGTGAGTGACTCTTCTCCCACAGAGTCCTGCCTCTAGGACATAGGTGTCGGGACACATCCAGTCCCTTGGAATCCCCACCCACTGATGCCCCAGTTGCCAGCCATCAGGAAAGACTCTTGTGGGCAGGCTCCCAGACCTGGGGAGGAGATGGGGGAGGAGAACATAAGGGAATGTGATGATCCAGCTGGAACACAGATGAGGTGGGAGAGCAAGGAAAGAGATACCATAATAGAGGGAGACATCAAGGGGATAGAGAAAAACTGGGTGCTAGGGAAGTTCCCAGGAATCCCTAAGGAAGACTCCAGTTTAGACTACTAAGCAATAGTGTAGAGGGTGCCTGAACTGGCTTACCCCAATAATCAGATTGGCGAATACTCTGTCATCATAGAGCCTTTCTCCAGTACATGATGAAAGCAGATGCAAACATCTGTAGCCAAATACCATGATGAGCTCCAGGAGTCCAGCCAAAGACAGAGAAGAGGGATTTTATGAGCAAGAGGCATCAAGATCATGATGGAGAAACCTACAGAGACAACCAAAGCAAACTAGTAGGAACTCATGAAATTTAGATAAACAGCTGTACCGCCTACATGGGACTGGAGTAGGCCATCTACATAGGGAGACAGCTGTGTAGCATGATCTGCTTAAGGGATCCCCTGTGAGTAGCATCAGAATACATCCCTGGTTCATGAACTGGCCTTTTGAAGCCCACTTCTATGATGGGAAACCTCACAGAGTCTTGAGGGGAAGGGAGGGACTTGGACCTGCCTCCACTAAATGTACCTCCCCATGGGAGGCCATAACTTCTTGTAAAAGGGAATGGGGGTAGGTTGGGAGGAGGAGGCTGGAAGGGGCAGGAGGAGGGAAGAGGGGGTTTCTTGGTATGTAAATTGAATTAAAAATTATCTTTAAAAAAGGATAAAATACTAGTTAGCACTTTGAGCCATAGACCAAACAGCCAAACAGTTTGCAATTAATATTAAGCCTCTAAGTGTTTATTTTATTAAAAAAAAAAAAAGGCTGCTGCCCAGTCAGGAGTGTGCAAGAATGGGAAGCTTCAGTCTGCAATTGGTGCCCAACATGGGGAAAGAATTTCCACATAAAACCTGGGAGCTAAAAAAAAAAAATTCTAAAATTGAGCCAAGAACACCTTCCTAGTTCAGGTCTCATTACTGGCCCTGATACCAAGAGGCTTCTTCTCCCAGCTACTTCATACAACTTCCCAGAATTGGGGAGGTAAGCATGACTGGTTGGTATCTGTGCCACTTCAAAAAGCAGGGCAGAAACAGCATCCAGGGACGCTGCTTCAGTCGTAGCTTAGCAGTTTAAAAACTCTCCTGGTCAGAAAAGGATTAAAGATATATAATAAAGCAAATTCAGATGGACAAAATCTCTAAACTGGTTACACTGTATTTAAAAATACACTTAGGCTTGAGAGAAAAGAATAAAATGTGTAGAGAAAGTCCTTAAATAAGAAATAAAGTAATAAAAATAATATAAGCCACATAAAGATGGAAAATACAGAGAGTCTGGATACTGTATATTATTGTTTTGCTTTGGTGTTTTTTAACTGCTATGAGACTTTGATTGCAAAGGCTGCTAGATTAAATCAACCCATATATATTTCAGAAATATCTTGATTCCAAGGTTTAAGTCAGAACCGTGTTACCTTGGAAAAGAGGTTCTGCTTTTGTTTCCATAGAAGATGAGAAACTGTGGATTCCTTCCAGGTTAACACGGTTCCATCAAGGAAGACCCCATAAGAGGTTTCCAATGGAAGCTATGGCCCAGATGATTCAAATCCAGAGCAGCTTCAAGGCACCTGGCTGAGATGATGCAGTCTCACAGTCTACTACAGCCAAGATTTAACCATAATTCTAAAGTTTCTCAGGTTCCCCTTAAGATTGCCAGTGCCCCCAATCAAAGGAAGTAGTATGAAAAGCTATGCCCAATATCCAAAATATTGTTTATTTTATTTTTATTTGTTTGTTTTTATTTTAATTGTATGGATTATAAATGGTTAATGATAGTCAATCTCTTTCTATAAAAAGGGGAGATATGATATAGAAATGATGGGGAGAGAGTAGATTATTAAATCTACTTTAGTCCAAAAAAAACAACTGTCAATTGTACATATTTTTAACCAGTATGGATTTTAGTTTATTGATACAAATTTAAAGTTAATTTTGTTGTACTGTATGTATATTTCTATTCTTGTTTAAGGTATTATGCTTATGCAACTCATTTAAAAATGTAATATATAGTTAAGAAACACAAATTAATTGTCATCTATAATAGTCAAACTTATAGTCATGTTAGTTAAGCTTTTGAGGTATACAAAGCTATATTTCAATTACATAGTTAATCTTCACACACTTCAAAGGCCTATAGCATATGGTATTTAAAATGTTTTAAGAATTTAGACTTTTCTGAACAGTGAGACACATCTGCTCCTGACAGTACCAATTACTTCAAAGAGAATGATGGGCATTGAAGAAACTCATTACGAAGTTTGCTTACAATGTGGAAAATGCTAGCCATATGGGCAAGAAACTGCTCTTGCCTGGACTGCTTTACAGTATGTTGTATAAAGTAGACATGCAAGACTCATTAGAAGTTGTCCACTGAATTTTGCCAAAATGAGGCAAGATGGTCCTTCAGGTGCCTGTTTCACAGAAGACTCTACCAGACATTCTGCAGGACACAGAGAAAAGTGACTGGTGAACTTTACCAATAGGCTAAACAATCCTTCAAATTTCCTGCTTCTCTAAAATGTCTGCCAGATGCTCTAGGCCTACAGGCTGAAGATGGATGTCCCATTGTTACAGAAGAACTTTGAGTGACTGTCCAGGCAGCCAGATGTCTCTGTCATTTCCAGAATTTTGAAGTTGCTTGTAATGCTCTTCCTGTTTAATTAGGTAATATTATATCGTTTGGGATCCTTGATGGAGTTGAAGACTAGATAGTTATAATTATAGTTTTCATTGGTTATGATAAAAAGTAAATTAGATATAGAACTTTAGACTCACAAATAGAGGACAGAGTATTTTCTTTAATATTGCCAAATATAAATAGACTAGATACTGTAACTGTGTGTGTATGTGTATGTGTGTGTGTGTATGTGTGTGTATGTGTGTGTGTATGTGTGTGTATGTGTGTGTATGT